>JAHWFO010072354.1:737266-799314 GCA_023313115.1 Rhysida immarginata
AGTGGAACCATGATGGTTCATTAGAACTTTCAATGCTAAAATATGGCATTTAATATAGCAAACGACTTAGAATGATGTGTCATGAATGAATATAACGTAAAATTAATGACAGTTCAAAGTGGTTTCAAGGAACCTGGTTTAGTGGAATCATGATGGTTCATTGGAATTTCAATGCTAAAATATGGCATGCAATATATCAAACGGCTTGGAATTAGGTGTCATGAATGAATATAACGTAAAATTAATGATAGTCGACATTGGTTCAAAGGTACGTGGTGTAATGGTATCTTTATGGCCCATTAGAAACTAACAATGTTAACATAGGGCTGTTTAAAAATGTAGTTCCGCGAATGGTTTAGTTTAACCTTTCGGTACTTGGTTATCTCATTCTTTAATGGTTTATTAAGTACCGAAAGGTGCTTTATGCTATCAGTGTGGGGAAACGTGTCTGTCTGTCTGTCTGTCCGTCTGTCCGGCTATCTGTCTGTCTGTCTGTCTGTAACTCAAACTCCTCCGAGGCTATGAAAGATTTTCAAAATCTGTTTTCGTCAGTCGATGAATATGGTTCATGGCACGAACCAGTTACAAATATTATCTAAATCGGTTCATTGGCACGTACACAAATGGTACTTCTATTTTCCCGCCAAGCAATTTTCGATGGGAAGATATGTTAAGTAATATATCAAACAAATCGTAATGACGAGATAGAAGCGGTTATTCATTACTATTTTCGTCAGTCGATGAATATGGTATATAGCACGAACCAAACACAAATATTATCTAAATCAGTTCAATAGCACTTGCACAAATGGTACCTTCACGATCCCACCTAGCAATTTTCAATGGAGAGATATATTAAGTAATATGTCAAACAAATCGTAATGAAGAGACAGAAGCGAACATAAATTACTATTTCGGCCAATTGATAAATATGGTTCAGGAAATGAACCAATATGGTTCAGGAAATGAACCATTTATGACACTCTCAAAAATATTCAATGATAAGATATGGCATGTAATATATCAAACAAATTGGGATGATGTATAATGAATGAATATAACGTAAACTTAATGATAGACCAAATCGGTTTCAAGGAACCTGGTTTAGTGGAACCATGATGGTTTAGTGGAACCATTATAGTTCAATGGAACTTTCAATGCTAAAGTATGGCATGTAATATATCACACGGCTTGGAATGAGGTGTCATGATTGAATATAACGTAAAATTAATTATAGTCCAAATTGGTTCAAAGGAACGTGGTGTAATGGTATCTTTATGGCTCATTAGAAACTTGCAATATTAACATAGGGCTGTTTAAAAATATAGTTCCGCGAATGGTTTACTTTAACCTTTCGGTACTTGGTTATCTCATTCCTTAATGGTTTATTGTACTATGTAAGGATAAAAATCCTATGAAGTCGTTAAAAAAATTTTTTGGAGCAAAACCAAGCAGACATCATTTTTCAATCGCTATTGGAGAACCCTTCTATTGATTTAATTATCTTTCGATATCTTTTTTCATGAGGGTCGAGATTATTTTATTGCTTTTGTCCTCAGCATCGATATGAAAATCATTTCTTCCCACGAATCACGTCTGGCGGGGGTTGATGAAAAGTTTTTTTTTCCCTAAAATATCCTTCGGAAATGGCCCGTTTCTTTTTTATTTTTATTTTTCCCTAACCCCCCCCCCCCCCGCCTTCTCAAATAGAAAAAGAGATTAAAGACAAAAGATGGCGGGGAGGGATGATTATGCTGCTCTCTCTCTGTTTATCGCACCATCTCAGGTGGAGACAAAACGAGAGTAGCTGGCGTTGGGGGTTGAGAGTGAGAGAAAAGGTGGAAAAGAGAGTGCGCACACGCACGCTCTCAGTGAAATCTCCACTTGCTCGTAAATCGTTCGCGCAGCTACCGTTTTACGAGCCTCGTTCTCAAACACACACACACAAAGAGAGAAAGGAAGGGAATGGGGGTTATATAGAGAAGAAAGAAAAAAGCGTAGGGGATGAAATTCGATTGAGTAGATTGTGCCAAAGAGGGACTGTGCGCATCGACTCCATTTAAAAGCGCCTCTGACAGTTACGTTCTTATAACAGGGTGTAAATGTACTTTATAGGTCGTCATTTCGGAATGAAACAATGACGTCGATAATGATCGGAGGGGAGGGTAAACAAAAGCGCGCCAGAGACAACACTGGGTGCTGAGTAAATGCGGGAGTGAGTGGATAGGAAGGGATATTCTGATGAGTAAATCTATGATCGGTTCATCCGTTCCTAGCTCAATTGCACGTTTCGTATGTAAATGATATTAGACATTAGTTGAAAAGATATAAGGGGTTCTAGAAAACTGGTCATTTATTTCACTTTTCATGAAACATTAAAAAATGATGAAGCGTTTTCGGGATGATGATCCCTCTTCCGCGTGTTGCCTCACAGTTTTTATAGTTTTTGGTTTTAATGGTTTTAATATGTTTTGGGTTTTATAGATTTTTTTGGAGGTGCTATTGTTTCTTAGTATGCATCAATTACGATTGTAAGTCAAGAATTAAATTACAAATGGGCATAGAAAAGAAACAAATAACAGTACTGATTTGAAAACAACTTTGTTTTTCCACATCATTACCCTGGACATTGAGGCACTTGTCCCATCGTTTCACAAGTCTATGAAAACAGCAGCATAAAATAGTTTGTGCTGCTATCTGAACTAGGCGGTGACTTTCCTTTCTACAGCTTCTTCGTCGATGATGTTTTAGAGGCCCTAACAAATGGAAGTCGCTTGGAGCAAGGTCAGGGCTATATGGAGGACGACGCTTAATGTTTACAGATGAGAGCGCTTTTCCTAACTAAGAAGCTGAACAAAGGAAAGTCACCGCCTATGAAGCTGAACAAAGGAAAGAATTTTATGCTGCCGGTTTCAAAGCCTTGTGAAACGATGGGAAAATGCGTTATTTAGTACAGAGAGAGACTATGTGAAGAAATATAAGTGCGTATTTATTTCTTGCGTCTTGTTTTTCCAGACTGTTACTTTGCAAGTACTCACAGATTTTAAAGTTTTCTTTCTATCTAGCCTTAAAAGTAGTTTTCAAATCAGTACAATTATTTGTTGTTTTTTTTTATAGCCATTTGTAACTTACGAGGGGATATCAGAAAGTAACACCATTTATTTCTTAACGGAGGAAATGTAGTCGCTGTGTAAATGTCAGCATAGCCAAAAAGAAGGCTGAGTACTTGCACAGACATTGCATAACAAGAATTGTTCCTGAGCACGCGCACTAAGTGCTACCAGTCGTTTTACAAATGACCGCCGCTGTCACATCGTCTTCAGTGGAAGAACAGTGAGCTGTTATAAGATTTCTTTTCGCAAAAGGTAAGAAACCCGCTGAAATTCATGGGGAAATAGTAGAAGTTTACGGTTCAGACTTTCTGGACTATTACAATGTGAGCAAATGGTCTAAAACGTTTCTGGAAGGAAAACTTAGCTTTGCCGATAAACAGCGTTCTGGGTGGCCTGGATCAGCATTATCGAGGTCATTAACAACACAATCAGAAAAAACCGTCGCATTTACTTGAAAGAAGTGAGTAAAACGTTTCACATATCCTATGGATCTGAATGGGATATGGTGCATGAGAAGCTTGGATACCGCCAAGTCTGTTCGCGTTGGATTCCAAAAAGTCTAGCACCAGAACAGACCGTCAAAAGAATGGCGTGCAGTCTGCAAATCTCCAGTGGTACAACCAGAAAGAAAATGCATTTCTGAATGCCATTGTCTACAGGAGATGAATCCTGACTCTTGCACTTAACACCTGATCCTAAAACTGCAAGCATGATGTAGAAACATCCATGTTCTCCGGTTCGCAAAAAAATTCAAAGTTTCTCCTTCAGCTCGAAAGATTATGCATGAGTAGAATTTGGTCGGCATGGGGAAAATGAAGCACTTAACAGGCTTCGAAAAAAGACCCACTTTTGGAGTCACGATTGAAGCAATGTAGCAGCAAAAGTGCGATATCCAGAGTATTCAACCTTTGATAAAATGATCAACAGTCTTTGTCTAAAAGGGGTAACTGTAGCTCAAAGAAAATCAATTATAATTATTAGTGAGACCACCCTTATAGGAAGAAGCAGGGCATCTACTATGCATCAACTGACAAAGGCTATTCCCGATCCTTACTGGCAGACCCTATTTGGCGGGAATTGAAGCGGATCCAAATCGTCAGTACGAAAATCCCTGATTCTGCAAACAACAGAAAAATTTGTCTAGTGATGTCTGGAACGTCGTGATTGGGACACGTGAAAACTAGAAGAAGTTTATATGGTCTTATGAATCACGACATACTTTGTTTTGTATCGCGGAATACCTAAACATTGTTTCCGACGAAGTCATCAAGCAGTGTCGTATTTTTAGTTTGCATGTGACGGCTTCTTCATGAACGACAATATTACCGTTTATCGTCCACGGTTGATTCTTCATTGGTTGGTACGTGTTATTTTGTACGACAATAGGCACAGGCTTTGGAGAAAGCCCCCTGAAGCAATGGATCCAGCATACATTATCAAGACAATTCAAGATTCTGGGATGGAGCTTCTTCTGCTGATATGGAAGCAGTCCTTTTTATTCATGGAGGTCAGATGATTCCAGAGTGAATCTGAGGATTTTTGTCGGCTAAATCCGATCTTAAGTCCTGGTCTGAATCCCGCAGAGACTGTTTTGAACATATTGGAACGACTTATCCTGTAGTAAGGTCCTCTTCCAACAAATCTGCTAAGAGAACTAACGGAATGTCTGGTGTACGTTTGGTCTTCTATTGACAGTGCTTCAGCACCTTATTGACTCTATGTGAACCTTATGCGGGCATTATTCGGACCAATAATATATTAGGAAACATGTATGTGCTAAACAAGTAAAGAAGTTTCTCTTAGAACTACCCTGTGAGGATTGGTATATTTGAGTCCCTGTATAGAGGATTTTATCAGCTGTTGTAATATCGCCTCAGTTTAAGAGATATCGATTGACTCCATCTGTCTTTAATTTTTCCATTAATTATTGGTCCAGTGCATTATGTATTGGATCCGACTGTTTACACAGCTATAAATAGAAAACAATGAAACCCTTTGGTCCCCCCTCCCTCTTTAAAATAAATAAACAAAATGGATTTCCTGGAAAAGATTAACAATTTACTCGCTCTGTTTATATACTGTGTAATTGGACGTTGAAATAATAATGTTAAATAACGTTAATCAGTTGAGATTATTAAGATTGTGCTGAGCAGGAGACACAAACCACGTCCCTTACCCCGTTCTTTGAATTGCAACGCATTTGTAATTCTCAATTCCCGCCCTTTTACCTTTTATCACTCCTGAATCCTTTGAAAATGAAATCAATTTTGAAACACAGAAAGCGCCAGATATTGAAGTGTTGCAATTGAAACAGAGAAGAACCGCGGAGGTGGGGGTGGAGGATAAATAATTCAGAGGTAGGAGCGAAAACGCTGAGTTCCGATGAAAAGGGGGTTAATTGGCAGATCACATACTCGTTCATTAAATAATGATTAGGTTGAGAATGCCTACGCACTTTTCAAAGGTCGTACCCCCCCCCCCTCCCCCTTCACTTTTGAGAAACGGGCTTTTGATCTCTCAAGCTTGTCGTTGAACCGATTTGCGTTTTCAAAATTGGATGAGAATGGTGAAATCCCTTTTGTACCCGAAATCTATAATTGTACCCTTTAGGTGTTCTTGTGATTTGCTGAGGTGAGCTACCTGGTGGAGATAATGGTAAACGTGTTAAAGAGGATCCTGGGGAAAAAACTGATTTTAATGAGATTTAATGTGAAATTCTGGATGCGATTATCCAATTTAAAGAGTAACGGAGTCTTCAGTAAGGGCTTCAGTGTTCATAAAATGGACACTAAAATGAGACACATCCCATTCCGTTTACAGAGTGGCCCAAAACCTACCTACCAAAATGAGAGTTTTATTGTACCGGGACAAATAAGCATGGACAGTTCAAACTAGGCTGATTACAATGCGTATGAACTGGCATTTATTAAACAATGTGTTTGATTTGTTGGCCATCAATCTCAACGATTTTGTGTAAATGGCCAAAATTCCATGCTCGATATATGTCCGCCGTGCGCCAAGGTCTGGATTTGTCGTATAGATCTTGTCCTTCACGGAACTCCATAAAAAGAAATCTAATGGATTGAGGTCAGATGAATACGGGGACCAGTCGACGCCACATCCTTAGTGCTTGGGACAATCCAAAACTTTAAACAAATACGTTAAACATATCACACAATTTTGAAACAATTACACTAGCTGAGAAATTGACGTTTGATCTTAGTAGATAAGTTTTGGGGATTTGTACCTCTCGACAAATTAATGAAACTAAACGTTTTGGTGTTTGTTAGGAATTGTGGTAGTTTTGGAAAAAGCAACTAACGCAATATAGCTCCAAATTATGGGAACAAATTTTGGAGAGATAATTTTTAGAAGGACGAGAAATCGATATGATCATATGCATGCATGTATGCCTGGAAGGGATATGGCAAAGAATTTAGGCGGCCACTATACAATTTCCTGCCATCGTAAGCAGTTGGTCAAGTCGAAAAGCTTGATAAGACATGAAGAGTTTCCTTTAAATTCTCCCGGAACAAAAACGCGCCTTTTTTAAACAGTAGTACGAGAACCATACTGAAAATCTGCAGTATGGTTTTTACAAATAAGAATTCATTAATACAAAAAAGACAAGATCTACTTTAATGTATAAACTTTTCTTCACTTTTCAACATAATCTCTATTTCTCTGCACGCATTTTCCCCGTCGTTCTGCAAGCTTGAAAATTCTCTTGCAGTAGAACTCAGTTCCAGCTGACCAAAGACACTGTCCAAGTCTTGCTGCGATTTCAGACACTATGAGGCGATAACCCTTTCCTTTTTGCGTTTTGTGGGCGACCACTACGAGACATACCTTGGGTGCTCGTGTTTCCATCTTTGAAATGGTTTTACCCCTCCCCACCTGACATTGCTAGCACCCTAGAGTCACTAGAGTCACTTTATAAGAAGAGTATCGCAATCGTCTTGAGCGACGCCATTTTGAGTTTAATTCTTCTCTGCATACAAAGGGCAGTATGGAGATTACGTTGTCTTGTGAACATTTTTTCAAAGTACTCACGCCGTATTTCGAGTAAAATGTTATGATGTAATATTTTACAATTTGTAAATTCACTTAATACATGATAAATAGGTTTTTAAATATATTTAACGTGGTGAAAATAAAAGATAACTCCACTGCTCAAATTAAATTGTTACATCACTTCTTTTTTTTTTAGGTCATCAATAACAAAATATAATCTGTATTTCGTTAACTTATAAAATTACATAAATTTAATATTTAATTCAAATGAATGTAGAAAAAATTTTAGGTTTTACATGGTATTTATGAATTTGAAATTAAAAAAAAAATAGACAAGTTAATATTTATTTTTTTCTATTTTTTTTCTTTTCATTTTCACGTCGTTTATGCACTGCTTAAATTAAATCTCAATGATATATTTCATTTAGAGTGGACAGCTGGCCCGGTGGCCGAGAGGGCTGGGGCGTAGGCTTTCCAGTTTTCGAATCCGTCGGGTCACGGGTTCGAATCCCGCCTTGGGCATGGATGTTTGTTCTTCCCAGTTGGGATGTAAAACATTAATTTCCCTTTTCTACTGAATTTAGTGTAGTTTACCGCGCAACAATTTGGAATAATGGTAAAGCAAAAGCTAATTGACGAACTTATTCATCTCTAAACCTTAGGAAAACTTTGTTTATTATTAATATATGCAACTGCTATCGATAAAATAGTTTATGTTTATCGATTGAAACTTACAATTTGTTGATTAAAGTCTCAAGTGCTCCCAAGTAAGTGTCAAAGCTCACTGAAGTACATAGAAACGATTAGCAAACATTCACGCGGGAAAACTCAAAATGGCTGCGATTATGCCACGTGATACCGAAAAGCCAATCAGAAGCCTTGCGGCACAGTTCACTCAAATGCGGTACTCTTCCTATAAAGTAACTCTACCGTACACGTCTCCATATGTACGCTGAAATCTTTGGTCAATTTCAGCAGCAGGAATTTTCTCTTTAACAAGAAATTCAATGACAACACGTAGAAAGAATCACATGACCTTCAATTTTCTCTTTTTATACGCGTGATCACATGACTACTGGCGTCACAATACCTCAACACGTAGTGCAAAGTTGATAGATTAAGATGATATAATTGTTTTTCCTATATTAATAAATTTTGATTTGTAAAAAATTGTTGCCCCTTAATTTCAGTATGACTCTCCAAGTGTCTAAAAATGGACATTGTATGATAATCGTGGTCGATCTGTACAATAACTAGATGCGGATGAGGCCCCAAAATACATGCCGAAACAAATCCTTCATCCGAAGAAGATAATGTTGACTGTTAGGTTGTATGCAGCAGGAACACATCTGAATGCAATACATAAAAATGACTAGTTAAGTGGCCTAGATTGTCAACAGAGGTAAAGTTTTACTATTTCATGACTATACATGTCAAGCACAACAGTCTATGAGACATTTCCTCGCCCACTGTTCTCTCCAGGGATGGTTTCCGCAACACGAAGCATTATTTCCAATGGTAGTCTACGAAAAAAAAAGGTAGGTCGAGCAATAAACGCACCTTCATTATTTCCAAGAAATGAAAATACATTGATTATTAAATCCAAGATGGAAATAATGAAGGTGACATTGTTGTTCCACCTAGTATGATCAGGTGAAACAACAACCATACTGATCATGGCTTGAGTGCAGGGGCGATCTTTTGGACCTTTGTAGAAATGGACTTGAAATCGCGGTTTAATAAGTATCGCTCAACGCCAAAATTGCGTAATATAAGAGCAATTCGCATTATTAAATTTCCTTTGACAATGAATTTGACGTCACTTCGTTATTAACGAGGCCAACGAGAAATACAGGCTCCGGCACTGAAAAGTCACCTGATCAAGATAGGTCTATTAACAATCCAACCTTCATTGTTGCCAACAAAGGAAAAAACACTGATTGTTAAAATACAAGATGGAAACGATGAAAGTTACATTGTTAATAGACCTATCTTGGTCAGGTGACTTTTCAGTGCCGGAGCCTGTATTTCTCGTTAGCCTCGGTTATTAATTACATCGTGATCAAATGTCCAAAAACTCGTCCTGGGCCTGTCTTTCTCGTAGGTCTCGCGTCGTTTACCGTCGATGTTTCAAGTCGTGGAAACCGGCGAAAACCTCTCGCCAACCGACTACCAATTCTTTTAAGCATTTGAATCATTTTTGGCAGGTAAGAGATTCAACAATGAAACACCGTCAAAAAACGCCTTTGAGAAGTCTCCTCATTTCAGAACGCCGGACTTCTATGAAATTGGCATAAAGGCACTAGCAATCTCGACGGGAGAGGTGTAGAGCATATCTTGATTTATTAAAGCTCGTTTCCACAGAGTTACTGGTGCTTGAAGTTTCACTACCAAATCCGACATTTCATATGCAACAATCTTATACTACAAAACGGTTTACAGCTGTGGATGTTTTCACGCTTTTAGAAATTGAACGCGACGCTCAGTTATTGCTTAATAAAATGTCGGCTCAACCGACTAACTTTCTTCAGGAAACTTGCCTCTTTCAGACTTAATACCCCCTACTTGACGTTAACTATCACTTCTTAACACCCCCTATGAAGAAAGGGTTATAAATTAATGGAGGATCGTCTATTAATTCCAGCTAATTTTGCCGCCCGTATTCTCGGTGCGTTTTAACGGCCGTCCGCCATTTGTTTACGGATCAACGTTTGTTACTCGGCACGTAATGACGACGAATGCCTTGGGACCTTAATACCCCCCTCTCTTCTTATTCCCCTCTGCTCTAGTCCTTTTTCCTTTTGATTTATACCCCTAATTTTCGCCTACCCTCCTCCATCATTTCATGTGTGCCTCCTGCGACATTATATCCCCCAGACTCTCTATATCAATGTACTGAGATTCCTGGGGGTTGTTTTAACGGCTACCTTACTGAAACGGGGATATGGGTGGAAAAAATATTTTAAAAAAATGATTTCCCCTCCTTTCTAAAACACACGTTTGCTCTTTAGCAAGTGAGGCGAATCAATTTTAAATCACCAACCCCCTCCATTTTGGTAATTTTATCCTGCGTTATGTGTTTATACCCCATAAATAGCATTCCCTTAAGAACCCTCCTTTTCGCTTCAAAACATCTGTAAAAGATCGCTCTTAAGAGGAGTTGATTTATTGTTGGAAAGGTTGATGCACGTGCTCTACACGTTTTCCAATTTATTATTATTATTATTATTATTATTATTATTATTATTAGTCTAATTAGACGCAAGTGAACAAAAGCTGAATTGCATAACACGGGCTCGGAAGCGTTGCGCGGCTCATAAAGCTGTTGCCAATGAGAGAGTCGATAACAAAAAACAGAGGGGAAGTAGACGACTAATAAGCCTAATTGACACGAATTAACGTTTAATTGGCTTTTATCAGGGCATTATTTCGTTGCGATGGCCCATTTCTGTAACCGGTTACTTTCAAAGACAGTCTTCATTAGAACCGTTTCGACTAAAAAAAAAAAATTCAAATTATGGACGGAAGTGCACTCGAAGTGATCTTGTGCCAGTTGCTAATTTAGAAATTTGAGGAAATTATCATAGAGATTGTTATTTGTAGTTTATAATCGTTTATTTTAGTAGTTTGTAATATACATGTGTTGAATATGACGGATCGAGTTAATGTCAGAGATTTCCGTTCAATTATAGGAACAATAAAGAGTATTTTGACGATAGTGAGTGTGCTGGAATCTATACATGTAAAGCACAATGTAAGTATGTTTGTCCGGTTTTAAAAAACTAGTTGGAAGTAAGTTATAAAGTTGCAATTTAACATACAACTCTGTAAAATTACCAAAATGATGGAAAAAATCTAAAACTGGAGATAAGTCTCTTAAAAACGTAGAAATAAATGCTCTCTATATCTATATATATGAAATAGACTTTGTTTATATTTGTTTCCTTACATGCGTGAACAATCAACCCGTGGATTTTGCGTCAATAATCGGCTGGGTGAACAATGGTTGATGAAATTAATACATTCCGCGTAGCCGACGAAAAAGACCAACACCACCTCTACCAACACCTCCTAGAAAGAAAGCCTGTGCACTGAAAATTCATACATTGTTACATGATCATAAGAAGTCATAATTTAGAGCTTATTATTGGTAGAAATACGATTAACAATGCCTTTTTATGGTGATGTAACAATGTATGAATTTTCAGTGCATAGGCTTTCTTTAAAGGAGGTGTTGCTTCTACTCAAAGCCTGAGCGCGAAAACGTCATACATTGTTACATCACCTACGGTAGGGTATTATTAATCATATTTCTACCAATAATAAGCCCGAAATTGTCCCTATCGCGGGACACTAATGATATAACGGGCCCCAGCCAACACCTCCTAAAGAGAAAAACTCTGCACGGAAACCATAATACATTGTTACATCACCATAGCAGTGCAAATCCAGGGCTTATTATTGGTAGAAATACGAATAACAATGCCCTACTTAGATGATGCAACAATGTATGACGTTTCAGTGCACAGGCTTTCTCATTAGGAGGTATTGCCAACATTAACTATGTATTGAATGAAATTGAATATCGTACCTACAACACCTCTTGTCACTTGACATGGAATGACCCGTATCATTTCTGGGCTAGTTCTGTATACTTAGGGGTTTTTTGGTCTGTGTATGTCTTTTGCAAAATATGTGTATTAGGGATGGAAATATCCAATTACGAGGTTACTTTGTTTTGTTTATCTCTGAGTGTGAAACCTGGACTGTTATGATGAATACTCTTATCAGTTATTTAGGTCTGACAAAATGTAATTTTTCGAAAACAATGTCCTAAGCATTATAAATAGAAACATGCCTTCTTTCCATCATATGAGTTACCTATGCAAGATTTCTGCATATATGTTATCCAAAACAGTGTTTGGGATGTTTTAATATGTATATAAACACTGGCCAGTAAATTAGGAACGTCTATTTAATATTTTAGGGCCTCTTTTAACCCGAATTACAGCATGTGTGTAAATTGGTATGTCAGTAAAGTGTTAAAGCACTTGTAAGTCAATGAAAAACCAGGCGTCCATCGGACATACCCTTAGTTCTTGCTAATTTGTTGGAGGAGGTGACTATACGAGGTCCTGGCCATTCGCTTGTTGTTCGTAATTGTTTAGAAATCAAAATAGCAGATTTGTTTGCAGTGGCTGTTCCACTGACAGAATAAAATAAAAAATTTGAGGTCTTTAATCTTTAATTTATGAATAAAAGGTCCTCTGGAAGTTAACCTCTGCCCATGCATAAAGCAAATAAATGGTGAGAACACAGCCGAGGGCATCCCCGCTGGATCCCATTGGCAGAACCAGCAAGAAAATTGATAGATGCGAAAGTGAAGAACGCCCAAGGGATTATGAAAAACTACAACACCTGTGAGTATCCACTAATCAAAACCAAACCACCATTAAGAAATTTTATCAAGGTAAAAAGTATTAATGATAGGTTTATAAAAGTTAAAAACCATTAAAATTAAGCCATTTAGATTGAAGTCAACCAAAGGAAGTCAACCAATTCTATAAAGTTAAAGAATTTGACAAATTTTGAATTGTTCGCGAGAATTCCTTTTCAAATAGGATTTTAGCAAAAATATCGTTATCAATTTTACAAAAAATCCTGACGTGCTGGGAAAAAATGGAGGTCATTTTCGAAATCTTCACACCAAATAACATAAAAATCAGCGAAAGCTTCTCTTGTATTTTTCAAAACCTTCAATTTCGTAAGCCTGTGTTATTTTTGAGCCCCATTAACCCCTTTAGGACAACTATAATTGAATATTCTTGATATCGCACCTTTCGAGAATCCAGTCGGACTATTTCGCTGTTTTATTCGTGGCTCCAACCAGACGAACTTCAGCAACGAGTACCTTTTCGAAGTCAGTTATGTCTTTCTTTTTCCTCATATTCTGTGATTAGATTCACTCAAGTTCTTCTTAAATAAGTACACTGATTAAAAGAAATTTACACATTTCACGGATGCTTCTAATTCATTATCCTGTGTGTGGTTTCTGAGAAAAGAAATCTAGGCAATTATTTCTGAACAACCCTCTTAGACAGCCTAAATTTTTGATAGTTAATTAAATGAGATACAATATGTAATATGGGAATTGAAAGAAAGCCTAAGAGAATGGCACTCCACATAAAAGCCTCATCCAGTGCTTGTTCCTATTTACACGACGTCGTCTGAGTCACTGAGAAAGAGGAAATACTTTTGCTCAATGGACTAGACCCAAGCACACATGTAATATTATCTAATAATCAAGACCGGAAGGACTGAATTAGATGAAAGATATTGGGGTTATGCGTGACATCATTGGGAGGGAGACACTGTGAGGCCAACGGACGAATCATTGCTGCACGCACTCTTCTTCTCTTCAGTTTAAGCAGAGTTTCCGCCACTTTTCGAGGAATGTCGTCGTCGAGAGAAATTAATGAGAAGGGAAGAGACTTTATTTGACGCTGTCACCATCCTCGTCCAACCCCCTGCGACCGTATTAATGCGAACGGGGAGTGAGTGTTGTTCATTTTAAATTGATTACACCTCGCACCCGCGGTCGTCAAATCACGTGACAGCTTTGTCTCTCGCTCTCTCTCGCTCTCTCGTACCATTTGCAGCAACCGAGGAGATGAAATATACTCGATGGCGTTAAAATGCGTGTTTAGTTCGAGTTAATTGATTCGTCCACCCCACCCTCCTTTTCTCTGATTGGTTTTGAAAACTGGGAGCGGAACTGATAAAACAAAATGCCCGCACTTCCGGTTTGTTTGTGGGTTTCTTTGAAGCTCGTGCACAAGTGGTAGTCACGACGACTACTAGCCTTTAGAAGTTGTCGGGGTTGAGCACGTGATCTATTATGGTCACGTTGTTTGTTGAATTATCTCTTGTTTGAACGGTTTTTCCCCTCTTTGGTGCACAATGGAAATCCATTGACAATTGGCAAGTTGGCTTATGGAACGTGGTTGTGTGGCTCATTTAGATGATAAATCTGGCGATGTTTTCTATACAAATGTCTAGTTAAGTTTGTTTTTGATGTAGATGACGTTGATTTTGAGTTGGTTTATGAATTCCAACAATTTCCGTTTGGTTCTGAATAACGGCATGGTTGATCATTCAAAAGTTCAATAGTCCAGAATATATTCGTTCCAGCAGCTAAGAAATGTTAAGTAGGCCTCTTTTAACATTATTATTTTGTTGCTTGGATAACGCGTCTTGTTTTTGAGTACTTATCTCTGGAAGACCTTGTATAATCTACCATTTAGATAGCTAAGCTTAGCAAATACCTAACCCAATGCATACACTACTGTATGGTAATGGAAACGACACCTCAGATCACTTGAAATCTGACTTGCTTGTTGGAACTCGTGCTCGTACATCATCGGATGTTGTGATTTTATAGTGTTGGTATGGTAATTTGCTAGTCATTTAAACGCCAACGACGTTTGTTAAAGCGCGAGGTTCATTAAAACCACAAGAAACCCCTTTTCAGATCATCATCAAGGAGTTCCAACAGGCAAGAGGTATCAGATGCGCATTATAACACTTTGCAAAAGGAAGTACATGCATCGGCTTTAACGAATGTGTAGCCACACAAAAGCCAAACATCTTGCCAAACAACGAGGCTGCCAGATTCCAGTGATGTTAGGAAAGCCGACATTGATCTGCCTAAGAGTGGGAAAACATTTGCTGAGTGACGAATCACACTACACTCTGTTCCGGTCGAATGAGCGTGTTTGGGTATCCGAAGAATTACAGTGGAACAGATAATGCAGAAGGTTCATATTATCCACAGGGGAAGGGGGAATTTTTAAGCAATTCCAACGCATGCTCTGAAATTTCATTATTAAGAGATTTAGATAAAGCTACTTGTACAGATCGCCCTCCGCTGTTTACAGAATAACTTGAAAACGGATCAGCTTTTTTCCAATTCTGTTTTCAACAATTTGATCATCAAGATCTTGGCTGGCTGATCACCTTTTCAGGCATTTTCAACTCAACTGCACGTGTTCCAAAAGTAACTATTAAGAATACCAGGATATGGCACGTGATACGAGAGCGAGTTAAAAATCATCTACACTTTCGCCATGAGACACCTTCAGGGTTGTCATACTGCTTTCTGCGCACGCGAACTTAGAGTTGAAACGACTGCGGTCACGTATGGGAAATATGATCCAGATCGCGTTATTTGCCTTCCAGCTATTTTAGTGTGAACAGGTCCGCTCCGCTAGCTGTTTGCAACCAATGTCACCAAGGAGCACACGGCCGGCACATCGTTCAAACAATCAACCCTCCCTATAGCACAGATCTTGCTCCGTCAAAAAGAAGGTTGGCCGCGAAGCCACTTTTACACGGCTACCCGCACCTCTAAGTCTGTGGAACATCAACGACCTCGCACGGCATCCTTGAACGGCTCAAACAGATGAAGTCTGAGGGAGCAGCGCTCAGGCTGTTTCTTTTTAGCATCCAAGCGCCAAGCTTATCATTTCTTTTTTGGGTTAGCTTTCTGAGCTCGCCCAATTCGCCCGGACTTTTGCGACCGAGCGTCTGAGCAAGTGACGTTGGTTATCAGATCTAAGATGGCTACCGTTGAATTAAACGTGCATGATCTTTCGCTTCAGCAGTAGCCATCTGATTGTTAAAATCCAAGATGAAAACAATGAAGGATGGATTGTTGCTCGGACCCCGATGGCAGGTGACTTTTGAGTGCCCTGGCCTGGCTCTATAAAGAAAGAGTGCCCTGGCCTCGGCCAACTTCCCAGCTAAAAAGAAACGCGATCTATGTGGTGTTAGCTTGGAGGATGCTCGTTTCCTTGTAACAATAAAATTATTAGGAAATTGAAATGAAATTTGCAACGAAAAATGAAATTAAAATTTTGTAAAATATAAGAAACTAGCAGAGGTACCCGGCGTTGCCCGGGATAATTATACCTGTAGGTAAATAGAACAATCTGCTATGTACATTGATTGAGATGTATGTTAAGCAATGATGCGTAACTGGATCTCTGAATCCGGTGCACAAGTACTGCTGTCCGCATATCCACTGTAACAATACTTAACCTGTTGTCAGTGCTAATTGTTATCAGCAGCTAATTGCTTTTAGGCCTATTGTTATCAACAATTAATTGCTGTTATCAGTTGTTAGAGAATTCTTGCATTCTTACGCGTGTTGTGCGTGACCATTGAAACTGTTGATGTTGAGAACCTCCCTCCCCCAGGAAATGAACATGAGAAGTATAGCGCTACGATAAACGTTCAATTAATTTATAATAACACACCACATGAAATGTAATTCTAAGTTTGCGTTTTATTTGTACTGCCCTGCGCAGACATGGTTTTGCCTCAATTACTCATGTATTCGCATGGTTATACGAGATATATTATAGTTAATTTATTATATAATTTTGGATATGTTAATGAGAAGCGTTACTACTCATGTTTAAAGAACAGAGAAGTTAAGCCGCAATCTGCTTAACGAGTACACAGTTAAGGAATAAGCTTGTGTAATGTTAATTCAGTTAATATTAAAGTGACTGATAAGCAAGGGTGTCGCATAATTAGCTTACTAGAAGGTCGAGACTTCTCTTGAGAAATGTCATCTTCCATGAGTTTTGTTCTCGTCAAGGGCTCGATCCTTTTGTTCGGCACCGAACCAATGAGAAGAGTTGCAGGAGCGTGCGCAGTGCGTCTCCTTTTATCTCAAGCCCAAACCACCACTTTTGTTCTTCTGAAGTCAAACGACAGGCACACGGAAGTGAAAAGATGGCTGAATGAATTCTAAGAGACAGGTGATTGGTTTGAACGAGGCGCATGTTGTGATGGTGCGTCAGAAACGAAACGGGCGACGTTTTGAGCGACAGTTTCGCTTGACACTTGATGTTCCACCCACGCGTTTCGGCTTGGGAAGGCCTGTCACGGGAGGAGGAAGGGGGTAAGTGGCATGGATTGAGGCCTGAGCGGAAGTGCGCGGTTAGCCACGACGAAGAACCCCCGCATCCACTCACTCCACAGTCTAACGGACGGAAATAGGGGGAGTCACGTGACCGCCTCTCCTCTTCTGTTTGCATGTTAAACGAGTTCTTCATATGGACGCGTTCAGCGTGTTGTTTCATTTTCTTAATTTTCATTTAGTATTTTTTTTCCTTTCAAAACAGCTTTTACAGCTTTTCTTTTGTGCAATTGGATTAGTTCTTATGGATATTAATAAAATAATAAAATATTAATCTTCCTAAAACTAAAAATAGACGAGCCGATTCGAGACCAGGTCCTTTTCCTGTGGATCTGAAGGGCGGAAACGTCAACTTTTGTCATATATGAGGAAAATAGAATGACAATTAATGATCTTTGCAGTTGAGGAATGAGGAAATGCAATTTTTATTAAATTAAAAAAAAATATATAAATTGATTTCGACAACAAAGAAATCAGAGCCACGTCACTGTGCTCAAAGATGAATTGAGAGTGTGCAACTTCATTTAAAACATATTTAAAAAAAATATTTATCATAGGTAAAATTAATTATAACTGTGATTCCATTTTACTCTCCTAAACTCTCGTTCTCAAAGTATGTTTACATCGGCAAATGAACTAGATACCCTTTTGCCCAATTACAGCATGTACGCGGATTGGCATAGTGTTAATAAACAGTATGATTTGTTCACTGTCGTCCCTTTCGGTCGAGTTCGTAATGCACCACGCCCTTCCGACGCGAACAATTACAGTCTACTGACACCTTTTGTTTGGTAAAACTTGCACCGCGGAACTGTTTCCTCCTTTCCACATCTAGCGTCATATGTGGTCTACGCCACGGTCCAATAGTTCCCCTCTCTTCCAAGCCCGATTGGAGATATCAGCACAGTCTCGGAACTTATTGATCGTAGCAGTAGGTGACCTAACCTATTTTGCATAAAAATAGGATTAAAACAAATTTACATATGTTTCACTCATTTTTCAATGCATTGGCCCGTGTGTGAAAAATTTTATTAGCACGCTCTTTTTGCTTCTTAGAAAATAACTTCAGTACACCCCAAACTTATTGATCCGAAGGAAGAGCGCTAATCGGTTGCTGAAGTACTCTGTTGTGCGCTGTCGCCATACGAACATTTCTACTGAAAATTCAGATACAAACCGATTTTCAACCTGTCAAATAAGATTGTTTTTCAATTAAAAATTAACAATCTTCTTCCTTAGAATGTAATATACAGGGTGCTCACAAAAGAATATACCCACTTTAAAAGTCATATTTATCAAACTACACAACTCACAGATTTGATCAACACATCATTCTGAAGGATCAATCTGAAGTTTATTTTGTTTATTCACGTCATAACATATATTCAACGTGATCCCCACGAGAAGCAAGGCTGTCTTTACCTAATTGAGGACCCCTGCCACTTTTGGTTATGGGGCCCTCTATGGGTATACTATCAACTATCACAGAGGATAAGGGGTCCCTTGAGGGCTCGTGCGTAAAGATGGGACTGATGAGAAGGCCAATGATGTCTAATAGATACTGTAACTAGTTGGTAAGGTTTCATAACCAATCGCTTCCTCAACACTTTCTACTTCGTTTTATGGAGCATTTGGAGTTTCCGACTGCAAGACAAGGCGATTTCCTTGTTGAATGCATTGGAATATCCCTTCCGACAATCGTAGATTCCAGGACTTGGGTTGCAAAAATAACTTTTACCCATGAACTGATGAAACGAACGTAGGATATTCCATCTAATGGGAGGATTAGTTCCATATTTAGCACGAAACGCGCTTGAACAGATGTCCCGAATCAGTTTTACCAAATTCAAAAACACAAACGAAAACCAAACAACCGCTCGTAGCACGATGATGCAAGCACTTAGCAACATCTCTCGGCAACCAAACAAAACTTCGGAATGTCCCCTAGACAATGATAAGTAAAGTAGCGTTGTAATTTGTTTCGTTGCCGAGATATAGTCTTTCAGAAGTGGTACATTCTTTTGTGAGTAACCTGTATAATGCGCGACTGCGTTTTTTGCGCTGAGTTTTCGTTGAAGGGAACTCGGATCCTTACGATAAGAGGTCGAGCTATAGACGACAATGCTGCTAAGCGAAATTATTCAGATATTACCATTTATAAATTCGAATTGTAATCGTTCGGGTATATAAGTTAACAGTAAAGCCGAATGCTGCTAGGTTTTCATTCATTTTCTGATATCTGTTCACATGCGTTTTAACATCGTCTTCTCATGTTAAAGAAGGATATGGAGAGTCGCTCTCGCAATTTCTGCGTAAAGGGCGCAATGCTGGCAGCTGTAAAAACATTCAGGCACCACTTTAAATCAATTCAAATTTTAATCGTCTGACTCTGACCCTCCTCTCCAATATTACTGTATTTTTATTTCACTTTCCTAACATCTGTGAAAATATGCTACTGCGAGCGCCCCTTAAAATCGTCTTCCCATACTAAAGAATCCACGTTCGACGACCAAGAAAGCGCAATGTCTGGACGTCGCAATCTTTAGACTGCGTAAGCACGAGTCGATAAAGATTCCTTTATATGTATGAGTCAAGTGTCGTTTCTAAAATTCCAGTTTTTCTTGGGGGAATTTTTCTTTAACCCTTTGAAGTCATTTTAAGATTTGATGACAGAATGAATCATTGGTGGAGGGAGCGTCTGCGAATGGAGACATTTATGTTTTTTTTATTTTTTTTCCGCTCTTTATTATTCTTTTTTTTGTGCTTGTGCGTGTATGTCTGCTTTCTTTTGTCGGCGTGGATGCCCCTCCGTCTGTTTGTTTTAAAGTGTAAAGGGGTTGAGAGCTGGAGGAAGAGATGAAAAAGTGTCGTTTTGTCGAACCAATCTCTTTTGTCGGGCGAATTCCACTCGAAACCGGAAGAAGACGAGCTGGAATGTTAGACTGGAGAAGTCTATAGAAGGGGTATAGAGAGCGATAAAGCTGAGAAGGGTTATGGGAAGAATTAATTTTCTCTCTTTTTAGGTTCGAATCTCTAATATTATTAGTAAAATCATAATCTTTTGTTTAATCTTTCTTTCACAACGATAATCGTCATTACCATTTGTTTGTTTGTCTAATCCTTTATATTATTTAATTTAAAAAATTCAGTTCTTTAAAATTAACAACTGATGATAAGTGTTATAGTCTACACGCTACAAGGAAAGAAAACCTGAGAGTGTTCAATTAAATTTCCGAATACAATTGCTGAATATTGTTAATCTTCGTTTGTGAGATTTGAAAAAGTTTTTGTTATTTTCATTTTCGTCAAAATTAAAAAAAAAATAGTATCACTTGTTCTTCACAACATAACCAGTTGTTTTAAACAAAGCAAAATTTAATTGCATTCAACTGAATAAAAGCGAGGCAAAACAACACCACCTCTACCAACACCTCGTAGAAAGAAGGCCAAACAACTGAAACAGGGCCAGCAGAAGAACAGGGCCAGCCCCTCAGCCCTCCCCCCCCCCCCCCCAAATAAAATTCTGGGTACGGCCCTGTTGACAATGTCTAACAATTGAAATTGGAAATTTAATTGGACACGCCCATTCAAACTTTCGTTGAAGTGTGTAGCTGAAAAGTATATGCACACCATGAATTAACAACGCGATTATTACAATACAGAATGGCCAAGAAGTCTTTCCAACATTACAAAATTTCATTACAAAGAAACTATAACAGTTACGGCTGTATGATTAGTCGCAAGAGAAAGACTAACTCATCAAGATTTATTTCTAATGTGAATATACTTTTATCGCTCACAGAACGTCACATTCAATTTCGTACCATGTTTTTTGCCACATTTCTTGTGTAGCACCAGCAATAGAGTCAGTAATGTGCCCAGATCATGGGGGGGGGGGGGGGGGATATCTCCATCGACCGTGGGCGCCAGGATAACGACTGTTGGGTCCAATCTAACTGTCAGGAAGCATCTCATCAAGGAAGTCTCGTACAAGTAATCCCTAATGTGGTTGTGCGTCATCTTGTTGGAAAACGGTACCAGAAAACGGTACCAGAAAACAAGTTGCGCTTTCTCCTGAACTGACGCCATTTGCACGTTTTTGGAATTGCAGCGGAATTACCCTTGTTGGCGGAGGTGTACCAAATTCAACCCTCCAACGTCGTTGAATCTCAACAACATTCTCCACTTACGTTCCTCGAATGAAAATCTCACCGCCATTTTGATTTAAAAACAAATGAACAACAATGAACAAAAAGAGTGTCATTTTGTTCATACACAACAAACCTTATATGTCTATCTCATTTAGTTGCTGAGCTATAACGTTTCAAAGAGTGTATACATCAATTTAGGACACTGTAGTTTCTTTGCTATAAAATTTTTTATTGTTGAAAAGAAATTTTTGGCCACCCTGTATTACGAAAATCTTCAAACTATTGGCAATCTGGAAATATATAAAAGCTGAGTTCCTATGTAAACTAAGATGAGCAGAAACCTTGAAGATGATATAACATAGTCTTTCATAATGGAAAACAGCAGGCTCGAATTTAGGAAAAATCCCTCATAGAAAACACACAGGAGTCTTCAAGGATGAAAAACACAATCACATTGATAAAAAAATTAGCTTCATAATTTATTTTGTGTTTTTGATACTTATATGTAGACTTCCTGAAAATTTGCAATAACTATGTTGCTAATTGTGTTATCTGTGATTGTGTTTTTCAGCCTTGAAAGTTCTAGTGTGCTTTCTACGAGGGATGTTTTCTAAAGTTCGAGCCTGTTGTTTTCCAGCTATGTTATATCGTCTTCAAGGTTTCTCTTCATCTTACTTTACACTGGATCTCAATTTTTTGTATATTTCCCGATTATGAATATTTCTGGTAATATTCCTGTTTGTAATAAGCGCATTGTTAATCCACGCTGTAAGTATATTATCTACATATCTCTCCAATTTTATTCAGTTGAGTGTAATTAAACTTATTCTAAATTACTCAATTTTTAAATTGGTATCTCCAGTTGTTCGGTATATGTCACCATCCTCAACTGCACTGGCCCGTACAACAGAATTCCAAGTTCATCACATGGACAGTCTTCAAGAAATCAATATGAATTCTGCAAGAACACAATAACTAGTATGACGTAAAATTCAAACAAGAGACAAGTGATATCAACTTTGAACCTTATCAACTTTCAGCTTATTTATTTGGTCAACTTAATATTTTCAATTTATTTATTTTTATTTTATTTTATTTATTTCATAATTTAGAAGGAGATTATTTTATCAACCTAATCATCAACTTAATTGTACAGAATTATCTCCTTATTTATTGAATTGTTTATAAAACAAGTTTATTATATTTTTTTATTTATTTATTTTTTTAGATAATACCCTAACAACGCGCTCCCATAAGCAGGTGCGAATTTTTAATTAAAAATTTTCGATAATTACTGTAAAGCAGAACGCGATTTAATTATCTTTTAATTTTTTAAAATTCGTTTTTCCTGTACGCCTCCTCGTTTTTAGAGCTGCCGCCGCCGCCATTTGCTGCGGGAAAAGTGGAAAAAGGCGCGAGAGCGCAGCCATGCGAACTTGTCGCTTTTTTTCCTCGTCATCTCGCAGCCGGCGAGACAAATATGCGCTTTAATCGCCTCCCGCCAGCCAGCTCCAGACAATGGTAATGGCGTCGGCACGCGCCGTCGGAGACTCGATTCGATATCGCGGTCAATGGCACTGTGCAGGAGCGGAGCAGTCCACGTGCCGTTCGCACGCTTTCTAGCTCCAGACAGTCGATCGATCGCGGCGAAACGAACGACGCCAATATGGCTACGCCAACCAGACGGCTGACGGGGTGGTCGGAGGGGGGTCACGTGGTGGGGGTTTTAAGTGCTGAGGGAAGAACGGATGAAAAGCTGGGGTTAAAAGAAGTCGCACCAGTTTAAAATCTTCTTTTAGCTTTTCTCTTATTACGGATATGCAAACTTTACTTTAGATATGCACCATCCGTATGCAACTGTTGGCTCGGTATAGAAGTGTTGCTTACGATTAGTGTTGTTGCAGTGTAATTTGTGGTTGCGCACTCTTAGATCGGTGTTTGTTCCCTTTAAGAAGCCCTGTGTGCGTTTCCATCGCCAATCAATGAAGAAGGGCGGAAGCCGGATGTGGACGAATGAAGAAGACACTGAGAAGGAGGAAGGTGAGGAGGCAAAGCATCTTTCCGGTGCCAACAACTTCCTGTGGCGATCTCGATCTCTCGTGACAAAACGTCGATTCACCTTGTAGTTCATTAATAAAGAGAGAAGCATCCCAACTCCTTATTATCCCTACCTTGTCAGTTGCATCCCCTTTGCTGATTGCAATAGTAGCCTCTTCCCGCCAATTTTCTCGCGATGATTCATCCAGACGCTGGGAATTCCTGCCTTGCACAGACTGGACTAGAGTAGAGTCACTTTATAATAACTCTGGGCTAGAGATTCCTGAAAACATGTTGAGAGAAAAGGGGAAAAAATAATTGGAGGATTTCCCTTGTCGATAAGCCACCAGTTTGATCAGTGGGTGACGTCACTCTGTCTGAATGATTCCATTGCACCCTTCAAATCGGGTTCATCTTTAATTTTCTATCATTTTATTTCCTTCCTTCCGTCCTCGCGGGGTTGTTTGACCCCCAGACATTGAACTCTTATTATGTCCTCTTGATAGCTTCCAGAGGATTATTCCTTTTCCTTTTGCTCTTGTCGTCGTCTTAAAGCCAAACTCTCATATATGTTATGCTCCTTCGCTGATCGTCTTCACTTTCAGGTGTATGGACAAAATAATGGAAACACTACTATCTCGTGCTAATACTAATGGTGTTGCCCAATTACTTTGCATAATGAGCATCTTTTGTTTTCCCTGGTTAGTCTGGACCTTATACAAATAAATTGTATACTTCAGGATGTCCTTTTGGTATTCTGATGTTTAATTGAGTGGCCATCTTGACTTCCAACGAGCGCATATTAGAAGTCAAGCAACCCGGCTAGCTGACAAAAGTCGCCTTGTTATTTGGGGTATCTAGAGACACTGTATCAACGGTTATAACTCCATGCAATGTTAAGTGAGAAAACATAAACTACAAAACACAAAAGTGGAAGGATACCAATACTCATTGAGAGACAGGAGAGCATTGAAGAGGACTATCAGCACCAACAAAGAAGACCACAGCGACGAAAATATTCATAGAGGAGCTGGTATTGCCACAATACAAAACGGAGACAGCAAAGATGCCAAAACACAAGCCTGAAGCCTGCTTTGTCGAGAAAGGAAAAATAATATGCTCTGGTCAGAGGAATCCACATTAATTCCCACCGCAAGACGTTTGTATACAATTCAGAGTCTACATGAGCTTCGCTGAAAGAATTTGAGCAGTGTCTATATGAAGAATGGCTGAACATACCATTAGAAGCAATCCATGCACACTTATATACGTCCATTCCAAGACGGATTCAGGCAGTTTTGCAAGGAAAACCCTACTCATTAGGTTTTCCCTAGGCGTTTCCATTATTTTGACAAACGCCTAGGGAAACGCCTAACACTTCCACTTCTACGACGCGATTCAGTCAAGTACGTACGATTCTAATGGTTTATTACTCAGGAACTAATAAACATATAAATGTCATGTAGATCTTACAATACGCATTCTTCTTCTACTTCATCTTCAGCTTTTCCCACTTTTATGTGGGGTCGCTGTTTTTGATGAGCTTTCTCAATTTCTCTCTGTCCTCTGTCCATTTCCTTCTGAGTCCCTTTGATTTCAGATCTTCATTCACAATATCTTGCCATCTTCTCTTGGGTCGTCCTCTTTTTCTCCTTCCCTCCATTTTCATGTTCATAGCTCTTTTGCCAGTGTAGCCCTCGTCTCTTCTCATTGCATGGCCAAACCATCTCAGTCTCTTTCCTTGGGTTTTATTTTCAATATCTGTAACCTTCACTGTCCCTCGGATGCGCTCATTTCTAATCCTGTCTGCTCGTGTCACTCCGCACATCCATCTCAACATTCTCATAATTTACTCTATTGGCTTATACTACTTTTTTAAAAATAAGTAATCACTGTACAGGATAATTTATCTGATTGGACCTTAAACCTTCAATGTATCTGTTTAATTGGAACCTGATTGGTTAGCCATGTATTTAAATATATTTTTATCTAATACTAGTGGTCTGCTTCTAGTCTAGACAGTCGTCAATCAAATTTTCCTCCACCAAGAGGAGGCTTTTTTCTTTCATACTTTGGATGACCCTTGTGGGTACATCAGGCTTCTTTTCTAGCTCAGTGTATTTCCATTGGAATATGATTATGAAGGGTGAGATTATGGAAGCTATGCTTCAAGTTCCACTTGAATACCGATACACTACACTGTTCGATTGTCGATTGTCGATTGTCGTATGCCTTAGTCATGTTGAAAAATGAGTGCGTAGCACTCGAAATACGTATTCATGGTGAATAAACCTTGTTGTGGAAAAGCGGTGGCGTCTTGTTTTTGCTAACTATGACAATGCTACTATTCATCCCTCACGGTTGGTTCAGCAGTGGTTTAACGACTACGAAGTTGACTTCTGTCATTTACACTAGAGGCCCCAAAGCCAGATCTCAGTCCCAAAGAGCATGTTTTAGAAATTCATGTTGGAACAACATATCCGAGAGCAAGATCCTCTTCCAATAATTCTGCTAAAGGAATGCCTGGTGAACGCCTGGCCTTCCATTGACTTACAAATGTTTCAGTACCTTATTGACTCTATACCAACCATTCTGTAATTCGAGCCAGAGGGGCTCCGATGAAATATTAAACACATATTTCTAATTCATTAGCCAACGTGTACTTTGCTGTGCACTTGGCGTACTTTTTGTTTGTAACTCATTCAAAAATAAATAACATAAATGAAAATAAACATTAAGATCCATAAAAACAATTGAGCACGTAGAGGCTTAGAGCTTGAACTTCCAGTTTCCGGGGTCATTTATCGAATGACTTGATAGCACTCAACAGCAAATTGATTAATTGATTTGGTCGCTCATCCATTTGGGTTTTAAAATGATTGGCTTTTGTCACTGGGTCTTTCTCGATCAATTGCTCTCTTCGATGGTATTTCATAGCATTTTAACCTTTAATATTTCCATTTCGGTGTTCAATCGCAGTTGATCAGTTAGGTCAAAGTAATAGCCCTGAATAATCTAAAATGACAACGATTGTAATTCTATAAATAACAGTTAACAATTTTTCGTTAGTTCGGTATATCCGTTTGTCTGTAGGCACGATTCCAACAGTGGAGAGAGATTGTGAGCGTAGAGGATTGTTGGAAGCAGGAAGGAACGAATCTTCCCAGCACTGCGAGAAAGAATGCGCGCTGTTGGATAAAGCGTTTATACGCGCGAAGATTTTCCTCTTTATATTCTGCCGGCTGCTGAAAAGATTCATGTGCGACGATTGGAGAAAAGGACGACGCTTGCTAAACTGAAAAGACTGATGTATTTGGATTTGTTCTCGCACATATGACTAGCAACGAATTTTAAAGTACAAGCGCAAGCATGTTTAGACGTTTGTTGTTGTTTTGTGGGTTTTTTAAATATACGAGGGGCCTTCAATAAATTTTATAATTTACACTACTTGCCAAACTATCCGGATACCCCTTGGGATACAATGTCCTACCTCGCCCTGCATATTCTCTAGACATGGCCCCATCAGACTTTCAAATGTTCGTTATTTGGACTACTTCTTGAAGGGCAAACGGTTCATTAACTAGGATGCAGTGACTAGGATGCCGTCCGTGATTTCTTAAACGATTGTGATACCAACTTCTGCCACAGCGACATTTTTGTACTGAAATCGCGTTGGGCATAGAGTAATTTGAGGAGCACTTGCGCAAAACGCAACATGTCGCACACATAGTTTTAGGTAAAATACTCCGATTCCCTTGTATGGCTGAGTTAAAATGATTCGTAACCTGTTATTAGATAAAACAGTCATAGATTAGTGTATTTCCATACGTTACAAAATCACGTGACCATAATAGGTGCAGGAAAACAATTTTTAAGTTTTTTACATGTTGCATTTTGCATCCTCATATTCGAAATGTTGTGTTTTGCTCTGGCCCTCGTGGAATACTATGTGGTTGTAATAGCCAGGCAAAGCAAAGCATGCAATCAGGGAACTAATAAAACACTGTGAACACATGGCTACAATTACTTTCAAAATATTTTTAATAACACCCTGCCCAAAACGGTATAAAAACATGCAATCCTGTTAGTAGTGCTTTCAAACCCGAAATTGATATTCATCTTTTGCGCAATTGCAAGCTTTCTCTCCTGTAGTTTCTTGGTCATGTTTCGAGTAGTAACTACTGGCGATGTTGGTAATGTTGTTCAAACTATTGGCGTACCATTCTAATTTCTCCATCTTTTGCCACTCTGAACCGTAGGCTTTTTTCAAAACCATGGCGACGTCCTTGGCTTTCTCTGGTGAGACATGCGATTCTAGAGGCTTTTCTGCAATGGCAAGCTTGTCCAGTATTTGCGACCTTTCTTTGTCCAGCAAGCAGAGAGCACTTTTCCCCAACGTCGCTTTTATAAAAATTTTCGCCTCGAACTTCAATGATCCTTCAAGACTAATGTCGCTGCACTGAAATTTCTTTCCATTGTGGTTGCAAGGCTGATGAAAGTTTTGTAAATTAAGATCACAATCAGTGTACCTGAAAATTATTTCATGCGTTAATCTGACTATTCCTGGTAGGCTTAACAATAAGACAAGCAAGCAATTCGTTTTTGATCCTACCTTCTTGACTTGGCAATGCTCCTGTTTGAAGGCTTCCTGGTCTTCTTTCGTGAATCAGAAGATAGCTTGCCCACAGTTGAATCTTACATATTCACGTCAGTCATTAAATATTTAAAAAGTCGTCTTATTTGATAATAGCTGTCACGTCAATAACTTTTAGCGTTTTATCGAAAATAATAAATATCATAATCCGGATATATAATAAGTCACGTGGTATATTCACTGAAATTTCATTGGTCGACAGGACATGTTTCACTTTGCTCCAGTATGGATGGAGGACATGATGCATTTTGAAGCGTTCATCATTTTTCAATACACGTGTTCATTATTAATTTTGAAGCGTTTTACTATAAGGCACACTCGAAAATGAGCTAAATATGATTCTCTAACAGAATATCAGAAAATTTTAAAAATTTCCAAAACAGGATATGTTGCGGTTTACGCAAGTTCTCCTCATGTACTGTTGATGGCAGATATTTTTTCTGAATAAAGTGGATTTCTTTGTCTGCTACTGCACTTTTTTATGTGTCTTAGAATCGATCAATAATTACGAAGCAGTCCAATATTTTAAATAAAATCTTGCAAACATTTCAAGAAGAAGGGAAGATTACAAGCGTTGCAACAACTTGTCAACTTTATACATTAATGGGCGACGTCAAAAATGCTAATACCGAGTTGAGTTAGTGAAGAAAATCATTGTTGCTACGATACTCAACAACGTTAACAATCGTACCAATAATCACCGCTTCACCAACCCAACTCGGTGTTTGCATTTTTGACCTCGCCCATTATTATACAAAATATAAAGATTAGTTACACAAATAAAATCTTGTAAATATTCCAAGGAGGAGATTTCGCTGTGAAGAAGATACATTATTCGTATCTTCCTTTATTTTCAGATTATTAAAAATGTTTTTTGTGGATTAGTGTTTTCAGTATTTATTTCTTTGATACCAATTGATACCACTTTTGTAAATTGTGTCATTTTTCCTTTTACAAGTTCTCATCATATCTACATAGACCTTCAGAGTTACTTGGCTCCATTGAAATATTTAATTAAACATTCTCTTTATTAGGAGCTTTAGCAGCAAGCTACTTATAAGAATGCACGCTTGGACTGTACGTTTATCCGTCCGTCCATCCTCCGTTTGCACGATAACTTGAAACTGGATTAACTTTTTCAAATTCTGTTTCAAAAATATGACCATCAAGGTCTTAGCTCGGCTGTATCAACTTTTCAGGCTTTTTCGTGGACCCCTTCAAGTGCTAAAACAGTGACGGTAAAGAATGCTAAGATAATGGCACGTCGTATAAAGATCGACTCGTCAAGAATGAATACACTGTTATATTCTGTTCATCTTTTAAGCATCGTTGACATGTGTACGCGCCTGTGACGATCGCTTTGTCGCAGCTAAAGCTCCTTCTTAGAATGTTTGCAAGAATTTATTCTATACGTGGGGCGTTCAAATCTGACCTGGACTTTATTTTTTATAAAATCAGGAAACTGGAAAAAAACACACACACACCCGTTATTTCTCAAAAAACTCTCCTTGCTTTCCTACACATTTTTTCCAGCATTCTGGGAGCATCTAGATACCGGTTCTGTAGAAATCTTCAGGCTGACGTTGAAAATACGCCAGGACAGTTTTTTTCACTTCCTCACTGGAGCTTAATCTCTGCTCTCCCAAGAACTCTTTCAGTGTCCAAAAAAATGATAGTCGTAAGGGGAGAAATCCGGGCTGTATGGAGGATGTGGTAAGATATACCCATTTGAGTTCCGTCAGTGTGTCCATAGTCAGTTTGGCTGTGTGAGTTCTGGCATTGTCTTGCAGAAAACAAAAACCACTGGTAAGGATTCTTGGTCGCTTTTTCCTTAGTGCCGGCTTCAGGGACGTCCTCAAAATGTCACGGTAGTAGGGTGCGTTTATGGTTCGACGTTCTTCCAGAAAATCGACATGAATGATACCCTTAATGTCCCAGAATACAGTCGCCATCACTTTCGTTGCCACTGTATTATATTGAATTTCTTGGGTCGTAGTGAGTCAGTGTGTCCCTAGTCTGTGCTCGCACGCTTACTTTCAGGAATATGGTGTTGAATCCATGTCTGTCGGTGGTCACAACAAGCCTTAGGAAGCTGTCACCTTCCCTGTCCTATCGCTGCAGCAGCTTGGAACAGATTTCCATCCGGGTGGTTTTGTGATCCTCGGAGTGTTTCTTAGGGACCCATCGGGCGCAGATCTTGTTGAAGTTCAGCTTATCGTGGATGATGGTCTCCACACTGCCAGTGCTGATGCTCAATATTGATGCCAATTCTCGGACTTATGTCCGCCTGTTGTCCATTTGTTCGTGATAGCAGTTGCTAGCCTTGCCGAATGAGGTTCATTGCTGGTGGATTCTCGCCCTCCTTCAAACTTTTGGCACCAAGCAAAGACGGATGATCGAGACAAACATGACTCGGTGAACTGTCTTTGAAGTCTCTGATGAATTTCAGATGCTTTCACACCTTCGTTGTGGAGAAACTTGATGATTATTCGTGGTTCCACCTTGGTCGACAGATCACTGTCCGCCATTTTGTTTAAAAAACAAATCGATTGTCATGAGAACCGGATGAGTGGTGCTGCATTTGCATGAAAGGCGGTAGTTGCCATCCCAACAATGAAAGTTTAGATTTTTACAACAATGAAATTTACAAAAACTAAAGTCCAGATCAAATTTACAGCAACAATTGTTGAACGTTGTTGGTGGTGGTTGCTTGTTAACATCGATATCGTCCTAATGAATTCAGTTTCAGCAAATAACATGGGAGTTGTAATTTCTGATCTTGTAGAAGGAATCTTGCGAAACATGTCAAATCCATTCTGCATTAATTTAGTTTCACCGTTAGGGATTATGGTGAGCGAAAGAAGTTTGTTGGGTCTTCTCTTTTAAAAGACATCGCATTTAACCGTCTTGAGAGCTTTAATTATAGTTGAATTAATTTTGTTGGAACGTGAAATCAATTTTCTTGATGCCGTTGGGTAAGTGAGTGTTATTCGTTGACTTTCATAAATGTTATTCTTCTCTCAAATTTTCGATGTGAATCTTTATTATTATAATTTTTTACAGATGACCAAGAATGCGCTCATCTTAATTTGTAATTAAATCGAAGTTTCTCCGTTTATTCGATGGCTGATAGTGCTGGGCATAAGATTTCTATTCTCGAATCTAGCGAGTCACGGACTTGAATCCTGCTGTTCATGCTTATCCCAGGAATTGTTTGAGCAATGCGTAAAGAATCATGTAAAAGGGGCGCAAAATAACCTAGATCTTGATGCGCCCAAGAACCTAGCACCAACCAAAGTTTATCTAATTGACAGAACAGATAATAAAACAAAAAAAAACAGAATGGCTTACTTAGGTTTACAAACTTTTGATTTCTTTAAATTTATAAAATTATTAAAAAAAAATTTCAAAAGTATATTTAACGCTATACATGAAGTCGATTTACAGTTGTTTTTAATGCAATATACATAAAAGGTTGAATAAACTAACTATTATAATTGTGTGATGATCTTGTTTAAAGAAGGAAAATTGAGAAATGTTTAATTTAGTGACTTAATTAAACACGACGCAAGTTTGAATGAATTTTGGGGTTTTAAAGGTGACTGGGTCGTTCCATTGGGAAAGTATTGAGTTCACCAGTTCCCAGAACATTGTAACTTTTAAAGGTTAGGAATGTTATAGCGACAGTGACTGAAAAGGCTGTTGATGTTGAACACATGGGAAGAAATCGATTGTCGGCTTAGACGTTCTCCCGGCAGCAAACGGAAGATACAGCATGCCCTAAAACCTACCTACCAAGATTAAAACGTCAATTTCTGAGCTAATACATAGTGTAATTGTTTGAAAATTGTACGATATGATTGTGGCATCAAGACATTTTGTTTAACGGTTGGGATGTTTGTGCCAGTGTTTTTGGAGATAATCTTATATGTGTCATCGCAGAGTATTGCTTGAAAATTCTTGTCATTCCAGGGTTCTGCGGGTCTGGCCTCACACAGGTGTGGTTTTTGCAAGATTGTGTACGTCCCCATCGCAAAACTGTCATTTTCCAACTGTCTCATGAATTGCACTGGATTATCCCAAGCACTTTGGGTGTGGCGTCAACTGTTTCCCATATTCATTGACCTCAATCCATTAGATATCTTTTCTTTTACAGTTCATATGCATTGTAAGCAGCCTTGTTTAAACTGTCCGTGCTTATTTGTCCCAGTACAAGACAACTTTCATATTGATAGCTAGGTTTTGGGCCACCATGTATGATCGAGTGCATGAATAATTAAAAATAAAATCTTTACGAGTTGAGGCATACTTTACAAAGACCATATATCTGTACATATCTGGCATAGTTGTGTATGTAAGACAAATATCTGTGATTTTTGTTCACCCTTTTACCTGTTTTTATTATAATTTATTGAAGCTGCATGAATAGAGAAGGGATCATCTTTTAATAAGAGAATTTGTATATATTTATGTGATGAAGTAAAATTTACAAAATGCTTCATGATTTTGCTTTCGTTCGCATTTTAATAATAATTACTATTATAATTAAAAATAGGAAAATGACTGTTGAGAAATGCACGAGCTTGCATTGCCAATTCAATTTATCGATGAAGAAAGAGACAGGATCAGTCTTTTAGCCATTCCTATTCTACTTTTTGATGATCTTTAAGAATCCAAGTTAGAATTTCTAAAATACAAATTTTTTTTACAGACACACAGACTCACAGATTCCAATATAACCTGATAGCATTTGCCCCATGCGAATTTCCTAATGATTATGATCGAAAATCAAAAATACAATAGAACCTCGAGTATCTGTTAGGATCGGGAACCAGGATATGATAAATAGACGGATAACAGAAATTGTTAAATATTGTGCTGTAGTATTCTCTTGCCACAAAAGATGCTGGCATGTGTTTAAAATTGAAATAGTCATCTTAATCCTTCATGTCAAATGAAAGTGATCGGAAGCCTGCAACAGCGCAGGAACTCAGCCAACGAAAGCCATGTTAGGTTAGTAGCATTAATCAAGAGCGATAGTGCCCGCGCAAAAAATGGCCGCAGTGAAACCCACGATATGTGCAAGATGGAAGCGTACGGAGGAACAACAATGAGGATTCATTCCGTTTTTGGCGGCTTAAAAACAGTTGGCAGCTGACATTAGGGCCGAGTGAATGCCGTTTTTGAGGAGAATTGTCTGAGTGAATGTATGGCCTGTACGATTTTGTTTTGGGTGAACATCTTTGGAGGAAGAACGGAACCATAGTGTTATCACTTCGGCAGAGTATTGTAAGCATGTTCAAGCTAACAAACTCATCACGGGGGATGAGATCGTTCTTCTGACGAGTACCAGTCGTGGCTGTGTCCAAACAAATACTCTATCAGCAGTACTTGTAGTACTGTAAAGTATGTGTGCATAGTGAATGCCGCGCTGCCTCACGCCAGAGTCGAAAAGCCATCGATCCAGTATGCAATAGAAGCATAGCATGTCGCCGCCGACTAAGAATTTCCGCACGGCAGCCAAGAATAGGCAAAATCTTGCTGACCGTCTTCTTCGAAGCCCATTTCTGAACAAGTTCGTCCCCCTGGCCACGGCGACTCTGGACATCCTGCTCTACGACAATGTACGACCGCATTTCGCGAAGAAAACCGTGAATACTCTCTCAGTGGGAAATTTTAGAACATCCCCCCCAACAGTCTCAATCTTTCCCCCGTGCGATTTTTGTTTTTGGCCCAATAAAAAAGATCTTAAAGAGGCAGCGTTTTGTGTCCGATGCAGAAGTCAAGGTAGCGGTGCAAGTTTTTTTTTTATTTGACCACTTGTCATAAATTAGTAATTTAAGTGTTGAATGCTAGCTGTAATGGTTTACAATTATGTAGAAAGATACAGATTGATTATATTGATCCAATCTAAAAAATTCGACTCTATAATATTTTTCTCCAAATTTTAATAATAACCATTTTCTTTAGGCGCACCAGCAACCTCGGATAAGTTCCTTGATAATGAAATAAATTAAATAAATTTTAGGACAACGATGATGAATACAGACTTCGATTTATTTTAGGCTCATTTCGTGTTCTCTTTGCCTGTGACTTTAAGGAATTTACCGTTTATATCAGAGAACTTGCCAATCATGCGCTTAGGTAATTGAATGCTAGTGTATTTTAGGAAAAAAATGTAGACTTGAATGTGATGGACAAATGAAGGGTAACCAATATATAGACTTTTGTTTATAAATTTGTAGGATTTTTACGAATCTGAAGTGTATTTGTAGGATTTTTTCCGATTATCGATCTTGTTTCGTAATGAGTGTCCACACGTGTTGCACGAAAAAAAAAATGTTCTCAGGAGACATGACAAAAGCGAAATCTAAAAAAAGAAAAAGCGATCACGTCTAAAATACTCTTTACAGAAATAGTTACGTCCGAGTTTCAGGATCACCAGATGACGACTATTTAAATTATTTTTTCGCTCGTTCATTTCCTTGGTCGCGGTTCAGTGGTTTGGCGTCACCGAGTGCGTTTGATGGTTCTTCGAATGCTTGTTATAATGTAACTGTTAAGCAACAGTTTATTTCTAAAGAAAACCCTTATCATCATCATTATCCTTATCCTCGTCGTTCTTCCTCCATTGGCATTTTTTGTCGTCCTTCCCTCCTTTTCACCTGTCCATTTGCACAGGTGGCTGCTCTGACGTCAAAACGCATCGTCGTCGTCGTCGTCTCTAAAGAAATTTTCGTGCCTTGACAATTTTTTTTTTTTACCATCGGTATTATATCTAATCGATTGAATGTTTGAGAAGTGCTTTTTTTTAATATATTTAAATAAGTGCACACTTACCCAAGAAGTGAGGAGAAAGCGAACTACCGTACACAAAGTTGATGGCTTCGTGCCAGGACGTTAAATTCAGACCTGCTTTTTTGTATAAATTATTGCCGTTTTATTTTTTTTTTAATTTTATTTTTTTTTCGTGTCTCAGTTCATCGCGTCTAGTCAATGCGAAAATAGCACCGACAGACGACATTAGGATAGAGAAAAAAAATTTTTTTTTCTTTCCTGAGAAGAAACGATTGAAACATGAAGACCTTCCCTCACTTTTGAATTCCCAGTAGGGGAAACAAGACAAATGTCTAAATATGGGAATGAAAACGACCTTTTCTCCTGAACCACCATTTCGCGCCACTTTCCAAGGTTTATTTCAAGCGAAATGTATTAATGAATAGAATGGGGGACGTCTTTGGTGAAAAAAAAAATGTTGGAAATCGCTTTTGAACTTTGATTTCTATTATTGTCAGCCGTTCAATCTTCGGGTGAAAGGACGCGAATAAAAATTAAAGTTCCTAAATTAACTCCAGTAGAAATTACTCCACTGGTTCGGAAAATTTACTCCAGGAGGCGATTTAAAGAACTTATTAGAATGTAGGGCGAATAAATAATCTTTAATATCGGCAATTTTACAGATATTTACAACCAAAATCCAAATCAATTGACATCTCGTGCAGTAAGAAAACTCTACCATTTTATCATCGATACTCAAAAAATTGGTTTTCAGTCTATATTAGATACTGATAAAATTAGAGACTTGGGTTTGATTGTGAAGCAATTTATCAAGCCTACTTTTGTGGATATCGCATATACATGTACAGTATATGGCATCTTTAGAAGACTGAAATTTTTCATATCTCCATTTATTTTATTTTACTACTCCAATATAAATTGTTAATCTCAGCTATTGTTAAATTTATGTATAAGAAGCTTTAAATTTTTGGTTTTAGAGGTTTATAATAAGAAGCTTTTATCAGTTACTTGGGGCAGATAGTTTAAAAGAAATTTTAAATTAAATATATCATGTGATTTAAGAAAACACAGAGAAGATAGAATTATTTCATTGTTCTATGTTACTTAAAAAATTTTTTTTAACTACACAAATTAATAAATTGTTTAACGAGTTAAATTGCTTCAATTGAATTAATTTTCCCAATCAATGAATTTACTAAATATTTAGCGACAATTTGTTATTAATGGACAATGTTGTCTTAATTTAATTTATTCCTCTCGCTAATTTAGTGCATTAAATAATTAACACGTTGAGAATATACTAATACATTTAATAATATTTTAACCGCAACTTGAACTAATTAGAAAACAAAATTAAATACAAGAACGAAATAATTGAGCGAAATAGTTTAATTAAAAATTATTGCTTTTAAAATAATTTTAAATTTAAATTTTAAAAATTTCACTTAGAATATTTGCAGACTTTTAAAAAACACCAAATTAATTGATTGATCTTTTGCATCTTTTTTTTTCTATTAAGGATAATTCTTAATTAGTATAAATTAAACTGAAAACGTCATTAAATTTTAACTTCAATATTTAGTAAAGATGAAAAATAAGCTTATACAAGTGGTTGATTTGGGCTATATTAATTTATGAAAATGTCTACAAATATAGTTTCCAAAAATAAAAATTTTTGTAAAATTTAAGAAATGTTTGATTTATAAAATTAAAAAAAAAATCCTCATAAAATATATAAATAAGTAGTCAGGGTTCCAGAAATCTACCTGCGAAAAGTGAATTTGACGATAAGCAAATAGTGGGATAAGCAAATTTCTTTTTTGCGCAAATGTACATGTATTTAAAAAAATATAGAGAGAAGTGACCAAAAGCGGATCCCCATTTTGTTTTTGACATGTATAGGCAAACCTACGAAGTAAGAAAACATTGAAAAAATGTGGAACGCATACCTAGTTAAGCTACTTTATTGGTCGCGCTGTTAAAAACACTATAAAATAAATCGTTATTTTTTAAAAAAATATTTTTCCAAAACATTACTCTTTTACCATTTCATGAAATTAGGTATTAAAAGGAGAAAATAAATATTGAATGAAAGAGAACCATTTATTTCCTATAAAAACAGTCATAAAAAGCATATTCATATTTTAATGAAATATTAACTGTTCAATTAATTTTAAATCTTATTATTCAGAATTTAAATAAACTAAAATAAAGTAAATAATGTAAAAATTGAAATAGTGGAACGGTACATTCGCACAGGCCTCCCACACGCCTCCTACTTTAGCACGGAAAGAAAGGAAAAGAGGAAACAAAATCTTGTTGGGAGGGGGGGGGGGTTAAAAAATTTTTTTTACTCCAAATGGGCTCATCAAAAGCAAACAATTTATTTACAAAAGTTTTTCGTCTCGGAGAGAGGAATCCATTCATAGCGAATTTATTGACTTTGACTCGCTAGAATGAATGTTTCAGCCATTTCTTCGATTTTAGAAAATAAATAAATTAATATCTCTAAAAAAATTTAACCGAAATTCATGAAAAAGACGTCAATGCCTAGTTTAAAGAACCCTCTGAGTTTGTAATCTTTTTTTTTTTCTAAATGATTATCATTCAGAAATGATCTTTGGGAGGGGGGTTGGGGGAGGGGTGCTTTAATAACTCCAAAACGGCTCATCAGAGCCAAGCAAGCCATTAACAAAAATTTTTTGTCTTAATAGGAGGAGTCTCCACTTGTCAAATTTATTGAGTGTGGATCGCAGGAATGAACCTTACAGCCATTTCTTCATTTTTATAAAAAAATTAATATCTCTAAAAAGGCATAACCAAAAGACATGAAAATACGTCAAGACACAATTTAAGGTACCCTCTAAGTACGTATAATTTTTTTCCGTTCTGCTATTTAGCTGCATAAAAATTGGTCACATACGTAGGTACAGACGAACGGATGGAATTATTTTTTTCAAAATTTCAACATATCTCTTCGAACCATAAGTTTTTAAGTCGATTTCAGAATAAAAAAAATTTTGAGTTTTGGAAACGAACATATAGGCCTTCACTTTTAGTGAGTGGTAGGCCAATGAACTAAAATTTAGTATTTTAAATATATAAATAAACGAAAATAATTATATAAATAATTTATAATTAGATTTGGTGGCAATAATTTTAATTAAAGTAATTAGCTTAGTTATCTTGTTCTTTTGTTTTGTTTAAAATTATTTTAATTAGTTTTCTTGAGTAAAGCTCATCGAGTCAATAAAGAATCGGCAGAAATTATCTACTGGATTGCTTTTTTCCTAAAAATGATCATAAAACTTCGAACATTTGAGCAATCGTGCGTTGACAAAGCGATTTCACGTGCACATGGGGATGTCAATAATGCTTAAAAGATAAACAGAAAGTAACAATGGATTCCTTCTTGACAAATCGATTGTTATATGACATAGCATTATCTTGGTATTCTTAGGGGCTCTTTCTTCTTTGGGAAGTGGTGAAAGTCGCAATGTGCAAAGTCTTTCATTTTTGAACTGCAATTTTTCATCTTTGAACTGTAGGCGCTGCAACGCCTCTGGTGTGTGGTTACTCGTGTGCGGACGGACGTTATCGTACTCCATCTTTTTGAATGGGATTTCAATTTGCTTTCTACTTCTTTAGGTTTCTCAAAATTATCTCTGCAATAACAAATTTTGGAAATTTTATATGACGCCGGCCTACGTAATCGGTATAAAAACTATTTTTTTTAATAAGGATATTTTCGATTGTTAATAATTTTGATTTTTAAAGAAAATTTTTTGAAGCCCCTCTTCCTTGAGTATAAGGACTTGTATTTTTATTTATTGTAGGTAGATTAACTGGACTTACTCTAGGTAAATCATCAATTGATATTGTATTTCATGACGTTTATTACGTCGTTTCAGTTGAAGTTGAATTAAAATATTTTAAATAGTACTACAATCAAGTTAATGACTGCCAAATTATTTGTAATGTTCAACATTATACGTAGCCCAGTTATTGTTTTTATTCGTTATTTTTTGAATTTACCCTTTATTCATAAGATAATTAATTAATACTTTTGACGAATTTTAGCATTTTAACTTGGATTTTCAAATAGCAATTAACATGAAGATGGTTTATTACTATTATTATTATTATTATTATTATTATTATTATTATTATTATTATTATATTAACTGTTATTGTGTCCATGTTAGTCTTTCTCTAGAAGGTTTCTATTTAATGGATTAATCGTTTTTTAAATTTAATATTAAGAAGTTTTTTTTGCACGTAGTTGCTGTGACAAGTTCTCCTCCCAAAGGCGGTGAGTCTTGCGACCTCAGTTTTTCACGATGACATCACGGTTCGCTTTAAACACTTAAGGATTCAGAAGTTTGTTAATATTTTTTGTCCTGTCGAGTGAGTGGAAAAGCGTGGGAGACGAAGAGAGACAGAAAGCGGACCTTCCCTACAAATAAGGAGCCCTAACCTCCTCCGCTTTGCCTTGGTCTCTCCTCCGAAACCGTTGCTGTCAAGTCGCCTCCTCTCAGTTAGGATGAAGAATCTCCTAAATCAGGCCGTTTACAAGGTATCATAACTGACAAATTGTTACGTAATGCGATTGTTAAAGTACATCTGATAACCTTGGCAACGATTATATGAACACGGCCCTACAGTTAGGGTTGTTCATCTTCTATTTTCGTTGGCTCCCCGTTCTGTGGCCCACATTCCTATTGACGATTCAGTCGGCGCCAAACAGTCCCAACTGTTCTTGCACTGTTTAGACTGTGATGACTGTTTGCACGATTTATGGTCAGTTTCTTTTTCTCTGCTGTGTAAAGCGCACGATTTTTCTTAAGAGGATTCCAGCTCGTGGATTCCAATACAATTATTGAGATTGTAGAAAAGATAGAAACAGATTAGACAGTCGTCAGAATTCCACGCCATAGCGCTCTGTGATGCCGGTTTACGTATTAACTTATTCTAAACCCGGTAGAGCCAGGTTTGCAGATTGCATGATACCTGCAAATGCTAATCTCTCCGCTGCGACTTGGTTCTGATGATGTGATGTCGCAATAAGAAAGAAGCCCCAAGTGGTTTGAGTTGTTTTATCTATACAGCATTAATAATATACTTGGTAAGTGTGTTGGGATTAGTGCAGAGTTTCTCAACCTTTTTTACAACTGCGACCCAACAAATTTGTTTGTGCCGGTATCGCGACCCAATATTAGAACTGATTTGGATATCTGACTGCCTCTGATGTGGATTATTTATAGTGGTTATATAATTTATTTTATCATTTTGCGACCCAAAGGTTGATTTAGTGGATCTGCTATGACGAAGGCATTTGGCGCTCTGGACGAAATAGGATAGTTAATACTTATGATTGCCTATGCATTTTATTCGAGTTCCCTCTTCTTTCTGCAATCCACTCATCACATAGATGTTCACACGTTTTAAGCTCACTCTCTGAGCGTCCCGAGCAACCGCCCAAACACCTTAATGCATATTAACTCCTGCTGGAGGCATATTGCATATTGTAATGTACAGATCAATCCAAATTTAAGTGCCTAACGACTCCAAGAGATAACGTATGAGTGGGTGGAAGTCTGCCCATTGGGTGGTGTGCTACACGAAATTATAAGGATTAAAGACAAGGTACTGGATCAAGGTATTTTTATTGTTACAATTACTAGTCTCCATTAATCCGACACAATACGATTCAGAAAATCTTCTCCTTGCGAAGCATATCATATCAGATGTTCCAGTGACAACCAATGCGGAGTTTAGTCTGCTGGTCGTCCAGATTTATGTGGTAGCCACCGTGCACACACTTTCCTGAAATTCATGTGTTGTGTGTACAATTGCGTGTACAGTACCCACACTCAATTCCGCTTCAGCAGCTATTTGACAGATCGTTATCTGTTTGCTTCCCTACACAGCGGCTTCAATTCTTTTCACCTTTTCTGGAGTGCTGGATCCTGTGGACGTTCTGCATCTCGAGTGAATGTTTATTCTTCCCGAAATTTCTTTGCCCCTTCTTTAACTTGAGCAAGGCTAAGGATGTAAGGACCGTACACCTGCACCATTCGCTGATGAATGACAATCGGATGATAGCCTTCTGCAATAGGAACCGGATTAGGCCTCGTAAGTCAACTGCGGACGCTTCCTTTGTCAGCCAGGTGCACGCTAAACAGCTGACTATTAATGTGACTATTAATGTTTGCATTCTTATATAGGGAGGAACATTCATGCTTTGCATATTCATCATGTAAATATTCTTTCCAGCCGTGCCGCTTGGCTGGTTATTTATTGAACGGCCCTTTAAAATAATTAATTCAAACAATCGCTGTCAGAGGATATTTGGCGATGCAAACGGGAAAATTTTTGTAGCGCGGATGTCCTATGTCCGCATATCAGTTTTCTACTATGCTACTAGCCAAAGTTCATATGTAAATTTTTTAGCCTGTATACTCATGCTCATGTTCACATTTATACGATTTAGAAATTTTATAAAATATTTTTAATTTTTTATATATTTTATCACAGAAATATATGAGAGCACATTCCTTTTATCTTTTAAAAGTTAAAGGGTATAATGTAGTTCCCTATAAAGAATGAAGCGCTGAAGGTTTAATGGGCCAGCAGCCATGTACTCGAGAGGGTGCAACGAATTATGGAGGGGAAGGATGGGAAATAGCAGTCTACTGAAGTCTCATTAACACTGTATACGCTTTACAATTGGCACGAGAACGAGACGTGACATTGCTTTTTTTTCGAGTTCAGGGTGTGGAATTTCCGTCGTGGTTCCTCGGCCCTGACCTTTGTCGCCCTTTAAGCTCACCACTCGCCACCGGGAGACAAAATGAGAAGGAGATGAGACATTTAGAAGTCTAGCGTTTCGGTTAATTTTAGATATTATTGTGGTAGTAGTGATAATAATGATAATGTGATAAGAATAGGAGGACGTGCTGTTCGTAATGGATTTTCCTAAACGATTCCTCCTTCTCTTCTTCCCCGTTCCTATGCTAAAAAAGGAGACGTCGTAAATTCTTTTTTATTCTTCCAGACGATGAGTTTTTACGATGGCGTCCCGCGGAGACAAAAGTGCTGAGGACAAGCGACGTCTGCCATGGTGAGGTGAAAGGTTAACGGAACGAGAAATGGAGAAGGAGGAGATTGAAACTGGAATAGTAACCATGTGAGCGTGGCTTTTATAATTACACGAAATCGCGCAAAATCTGGACTTAACCGTTCGTCATTGAACTCGTGTTTCCAGGCGGAAACGGGACCTTGTTATATCGAAGATGAAATAATTTTATCACTAGGGAGCGAACATTTTTTTAGAATAGATAGGTATCTGTGGAGTTGTCATTTTCTGACACTGTAATTATTCTAATACATGTACAAAAAGGGTTACAGACATTAAGTACAGTACAAATTATCATAAAGTAATAAGTCTCGTACCCTCTAGGATTATTGATTCTAATTATTTAAATTTAGCAAATACAATATAGGGTGATTCCAAAAGAACTTTACAACTTTAAAAGAAAATAGAATTTTTTTCAGATATATATAGAATTGATTGAGATGCTGTTTTAGACCACAATACCAAATGTACTCATCATTGCAGTTCAAAATGGCATTGTCGCTGTAACAAACTCAGTGGTTACAGTGCAACATAACTTTTGTACATCTTTTTGTAAAGATCCTCCAAGTAGGCCTACAATTTACTCTTGGCACCAAACTTTGTTGAGACTGGTTGTTCTGTACCATATGTAAATTCAGCAGGTCGCCCGCGAGTTTCTGATACTGCTGTGAAAGAACTCGGACAGAACTTTACCCGTTGTCCTAAGAAATCAACAGCCGAACGTTTGACGTGTATTATAAAACATATACAGCTGAAGCCATACACGCTTACCATGATACACCAATTATTGATGCAGATGAAGCGAGTCGTCAGCAATTCTGTGCAGAAAGATGAGACATTCCTAAACAATGATTTAACATTTCATATAAGTGGCAAGGTGAACACCTACAATTGCAGAATCTCGGATACCGAAAATCCACGTGAAACTTTTGAGCATGTTCGTGGTAGTCCAATAAAGAATGTTCTTCGTGCCCTCAGCAAATTTAAAGTGCATGGCCCATTCTTTTTCATGGAGAAAAACCATAAATGGTATCTTGTATAATCTGGATATGGTCGAAAATTTCTTCGTTCCACAGTTAGACAGAGATGATCAAGATGGTTGCTTTCACTACAGCCAGACGGGGCACCACCTTCTATCAGCTCGAAGTTCGGAATTTCCTTGATAACCGATTCCCAGGTAGGTGGATTGTTGTTCGTGCAGAGCCAATTGCATAGCCACCTCGTTCGCCTGATTTGCTCCCCCCCCCTCTCTCGATTTTTTTCTTATAAGGTTTCATTAAAGATCAAGTGTCTGTTACACCTTTACCTGTGATTTATGTTCAGCTGAGAATTCGAATTTACGCCGCGTAACGCCCGACATACTGGCCCAAGTTTGGAATGAAACTGACTTAATGTTGGATACCTACTGTATCACAAATGGAAGTCACATGGAATCAAAATCCTTTTGTTTCCTTTTAAAGTCCTTTTTGAATCATCCTGTATAATTTACAAGATCCTTACTGGTACTGAAATTTTCAGGTTCATCTTCCTTTAGGTTCGTGGATCATTTTGTAAGTCAATATGCGTATATGCGTTATTGCTCACATACAAGTGGAAAGCTTCATTTTCAAATTTCATCCTTACTCCTATTCAAAATGCTTGTTAATCCACAGTTCTAAACATGCTACGAACTCCAGTGTAGTAAAATCTCGGCCTGTTAATGTCTTTTTTTTTTTTTTTTTTGAAGAGTAGCATAAATATTCGCCCCCATAAATAACATTCAAGAAATTGATTTTGAAAGGAATTTATGAATTTATATTCAGAAATTCAAATAATGAAATATTTGAAAAACAAGTCGATAATGGTAGAGCAACGAGCCTACTTAGCCTACTCATGGTTCCTGGTTCGAATTCAGATCGTGGATTATGAATTTCTATTTTTTAATAATTTCGATATTCAAGAAGTCCTTTAATTCGAGATTTTGCTCTAACGGGAACTTTAACGTATGGCATAAGGAAACGCGTTAGCATTTGTCCTCCGTAGGTCGTCTCTTTCCATTTCGTTCTAACGAGGATGTGCTCTGTAGAAGGAAGGTCCGCGTCGAGACGAGTTGTTGTTGCTACGTTGACGGACCCGAGACTTCCTTCCTCTCACTCATCTCTCGCGAGACTGAGAAGAGAATGTGTAGTGGCTAAATATAGCCCCGATTTCGTTTTTAAGTTTTTCCTTAATAAGGACGTCAACAACAACAACAACAACAACAGCAACAACAACTGCAACGGTTGAGTTAAATATTTAAAAATAGATTTATTTAAATAAATAGGTTCATGTTTTGAGAACTCTTTTTTAGAAAACCTTCTTAAGTAAAACGGGAAAGAGAAGTTCGAGTTCAAAGACGAAATCACGTGATTCGACTTTCTGTCTCCCGCTGTCGTCGTTGAGTAATTTTGCTCGTAATCACATTTTACTCGGAACTGCAAAATTTACTCGAACTGAGAATTAATTTATGGAAGAGAAATAAAATTAATTTTTTTTAAATTTAATTCCAACGCCAGACGACATTTATCGCTACAGAAAATTTTTGATTTGAGACGTGGGAAAACATCTGCAATTGTTTCCCATTGCAGACTTTTTTTCCCAAATTAATGAACCACATTGATCACCCTATTCAAGCTTCGAATTTGATATTTTCTCATCTCTAGTTAGTAATTAAATAGATTTCATTATTTACTTGTGAAAACATTCAAGTGAGGGAGGAAAAAAACATCACAAAAGTGCCGTGGTTATGATTATCATTGGACTTTATATCAGTCTGTCCTCCCGCACGACATTTATCTGAATTTTAAGCACGTGACTCGATCATCGATAATCAAAGTAAAATTGAATCATTTTTTTCGTTATAATGTGATATCCGTTGAGAAAGTAAAACGACTATTTGCACATTCACTCGTTTACCTTTTATTCAAGTGAGCGTTCCGAAGGGGTCATTAGGTCAAGTTATACAAATGGCATTTATCTCATATTTTAACACTTGAACCTTTTAATCATTATGATCGCAAATCAAAATCACTGAGTTATTTTTTTTTTGTTATGAAGTGATGAAATTGCTAACACGATCCGAGATTTAGGGGGACAAAAAAGGAAAAGTCTGATTTCACTTTCATTCATTTACCTTATACATAATTCCGCGACAAGAAAATGGAAACTTCACATGTAACGCAATTAGAGTCTACAAGGATTGGATAAAAAATAATGGCAATAGTGTGTTATTTTTGAAAGGGCTTTATTATTAGAACAAAAATCACTTAATGTCTTCAATGTAATCGCCCGCCATGTTTACCACCTCCACGTGGAAGACGTCGTACATCATCAGTGAGTCCATCTCTGTTGATGTCCCGAAGTTACCGCCCTATGGCATGATAATGGCGGTTTCTGTGCTCTAATGGCTTCCTCTAAGTGGCTCTCTCATTTTGGAGAAGACATCCTAATTACACGGATTTATATCAGATGAGTACGACGATGTTCCAGTACTTCCCATCGCCAGCGGTGAAGAAGATCCGTCACGACGTTAACAGTGTAAGAAATGACAATAATAAGCAGAATCTACCATCTGCTTTATGGGACAGCATTGTGCAGTATTACCCCATGGACGTCATTAGGGCACTTGTACTAACCTCCAGTACTTTAAGACTCCGCAGTATTTGACCGTCACTAAACGCACTAGCTCATCTGACCTTTCGTTCTCAACTCCACAATAGTCCAAAATCATGGTGACTTACGTGACTGACGTAGCAGCAGTAATGGCAATACTTTTTATTAACCCATATATGGTGAAATAACTTCGACATTTAATCCATCCACTAAATGGTCCATCGATTTAATATTTTAGCTGCTCCCTTCCAGATTTAATACGAAGAGGCTCCTCCATGAAGGAACTGTTATTTATTTTCAAACAATGAAGCAATATGGAATTTCAACATCGATGATATACGAGGTCACTTACACAGTCCTGGCAAATATTTTTTGTAGGCAAATGTGTTGTTATACAAACATTTCATAATATACATATAAAAATACGCTATGTACTTTACCAATATTATTTGTTACATGGGTTACTGGACAAATATTGAAGACAAGGAAGAAAAGTTAAAATCAAAAAATAAAAATTCGTCTACCGTAATAAGCACAATAGTCTACTATCAACTTCGATTTAATATTCCAGGAATTTGCATGGGGGGTTTCGAGGGGGGGGGGGGGGGAAAAAAATGTAGAATAGTTTTTTAATAGAAACAAAGAAAAACAGATGAACTTAAAGAGATCAGGGAAATAAAAGGGGAGTTCGTCCGAACCGCACGAGCCCCTCCTAGTTACGCCCCTGCTCCATTGCGTGGGAGACGCGAGAAGACATCGCCAACGCAGTACGACGCGAGATTACCAGATCGGACAATGGAGCTGCTGATGGTATTCATCGCCTTCATCATCGCTGTCAGCGAACAGCTGATTGCCTTGGAGATTACTTCGACGGTTCTTAATGTTTTACTGTGCTCAACATTATTACGGTAGATGAATTTTTGAAGTGAAAACTTCTATAGCCGCATCGCATACAAAATTTCGCTGGAGAGTGAAAGTGTCTGATCCGTCACGCTCGAAGTGAAACGTTTTCCGGTAAAACTCGGGAAAACTCGGATTTCTTTATTTTAGTCGTAGGAAGTTTATTAATTATTAAGATAACTTGAAAATGAATTAACTTTACCACACTCTGTTTTCATCAATCCATTAATATGGGACAGAGCACGAACTAGATCGAACATGAGATACCATGAATAGGTACGCGCTCTAATTGCACGTGCTCTAATGGTACAATTATGATACACCCTTAAAAATTTCCTATAACCAGATATGGCAGGTGGTATATCAAACAATTCGTCACGACGTGTCATGAATGAATATATAAGAGTAACTAGTGATAGTAGACATTGGTCTAGTGACACGCGTACGTGTAACGATCTCATAAATGAATATAACGCATAAATAATGATACTGGGAATTGTTTAGTAGCACGTGCTCTAGTGGTATCCTGTGGTACTGTTGTAACTTTCAATGGTAAGATATGGCATGTAATATATCAAACAACCCCTAACAAAGTGTCATGACTGAATATAACGAGTAAATAATGATACCGGAATTGGTTTAGTAGCACGTGCCCTAATGATACAACATGGCACCCTATGTTACTGCTGTTACTTTTAATGCTAAGATATGGCATGTAATATATCAAACAGCTCGTAACAATGAGTCATGACTGAATATAACCAGTAAATAATGATAGTGAGAATTGCGTTAGTAGCACGTGCCCTAATGATACAATATGGCACCCTATGGTACCGTTGTAACTTTTAATGCTAATATATTCCATGTAATATATCAAACAACTGGTAACAACGTGTCATGACTGAATATAACGAGTAAATAATGATAGTGGGAATTAGTTTAGTAGCACGTGCCCTAATATTACCATATGGCACCATATGTTACTGTTGTAACTTTCAATGCTAAGATATGGCATGTAATACGTGTATATCAAACAACTCGTAACAACGTGTCATGCCTGAATATAACGAGTGAATAATGATACTGGAATTGGTTTAGTAGCACGTGCCCTAATGATACCATATGGTTGGTTGGTTGGTTTATTAGAAATTATGGCGTCGACTACTAAGGTCATTTTGCACCTTTTAAACAAGTTATATCTGTACGCAGTCCAGGACAAACACAAACATCCATGCCCACGGCGGGATTCGAACCCACGGCGGGATTCGAACCCACGACCAGGTAGACCCGACAACTAGAAAGCCTGCGCCCTAGCCCTCTCGGCCACCTGGCTGGCGATACCATATGGCACCCTATGTTACTGTTGTTACTTTTATGCGTAGATATGGTATGTAATATATCAAACAGCTCGTAACAACGTGTCATGACTGAATATAAAGAGTAAATAATGATAGTGGGAATTGCTTTAGCAGCACGTGCTCTAATGATACAAAATAGACCCTATGGTACTGTTGTTACTTTTAATACGTAGATATGGCATGTAATATATCAAAATATTCGTAACAACGTGTCATGAATGAAAATAACGAGTAAATAATGATACTGGAATTAGTTTATTAGCACGTGCCCTAATATTACCATATGGCACCATATGCTACTGTTGTAACTTTCAATGGTAAGATATAGCATGTAATATATCAAACAACTCGTGACAACGTGTCATACCTGAATATAACGAGTAAATAATGATACTGGAATTGGTTTAGCAGCACGTGCCCTAATGATACAATATGGCACCCTATGTTACTGTTGTTACTTTTATGCGTAGATATGGCATGTAATATATCAAATAGCTCGTAACAACGTGTCATGACTGAATATAACGAGTAAATAATTATAGTGGGAATTAGTTTATTAGCACGTGCCTTAATATTACCATATCGCACCATATGTTACTGTTGTAAAAAAGTTCATATGAACATGGGTCCGAATTTGAACGCTAACTGAGATATGAACAGAAATAAAAATGCCGCCACCAAGATCAACAAGTTAATAACTCAGGCTCTGTAAAGCCTAGATTAATAAAATTTGAGGGAGCAGCAGGGTACATAAGACTGTGTATACCGTTAAAATTTGATTGAATTCCAACGAGAAGTTTCCGAGTTACACAGTCGAAATTGTAACAAGTGCTAGTTAGTATTCACAAGGGTGCAGGTGTTATGATGTTGAATGAGTAACTCGGAAAGAACTTGTTGGAATTCGATCAAATTTTAACGGTATACACAGTCTTATGTACCCTGTTATTGCTCCAAATTTCATTAATCTTGGCTTTACAGAACCTGAGTTATTAACTTGTTGATCTTGATGGCGGCATTTTTATTTCTGTTCATATCTGTTATCGTTCAAATTCGGACCCATGTTCATATGAACTTTTTTGCTTAGAATCACCCATACTAACTCCCCTAGAAGTTTGTACAATGAATTCTGAGACACCCTGTATATCATTCACCTATACATTACTTAGAATCGATTACAGTCGCCATAAAAGTTTTCACTTCGGTCGTGTGGTCTTAAGCACACAAACATTTTTTTTTTTTTAATTTTTACTCCTTCTCCCTTGTCTACAATACTTCCTGAGTAACCCAATAACAGACATTATTGGTAAAGTGCATTGTGTATATTAAGAAATGTTTGCATAACAACACACTTGCCTGCAAAAAATAATTGTCATGACTTTGTTAGTAGTCCGCAACAATTCCAGTAGATTCTTATATTTCCAAATCCGACAGGATATTTCCAAAAAATTAACCTCTATGTCAGTTTTGAAAATTCCTGCCGGGATTACATTTAAAGTGAATGAGTTAAAGTGCAATCGGACTCTTCCAAACGCTGGATCGCGTTATCAAATTTATCACTTCATAGCAGAAAGTAACTCGGTGACTTTGATTATCGATTCTGATTATTAAGAAATTCACGCGTTAAATAATCAGATTAATGCCTTGCAGGGAAATACAGGCTCTATCGATATTATAGCATCATATGATGGAGAATCATAATCACAGATAGCTTCCAAATCGTGACAGGTAAGTCAAGTCTGACAAGTGGAATAGATTTCTGAGAAAATTCTCGTGTTGTTTGATATGTGATGAAACCCACTTTACATTTGGAAAAATTTCACGTGTAAAGTCATTAAGATCGTTAATGACAATTTTAAAATATTTGCTCTAAACGTGTAATGAGTAAACGAAATAACTTCGACATTTAATCCGCTCACTAAATAAGTCTCTCCACTTAATATTTTAGCTGCTCCTTCCCAGATTTCATGTGAAGAGACTCCCTCATAAAGGAACGCGCTATTTATTTGTAAACGCCCTCGCAATATGTAATTTCGACATCTATAATGCATCATAAAATAACACTTTAAACCCACCTGAGTGTTTATTCAAGGAAGGTGGGACGTTTTTTTATCTCTTCTAAAAAAATGTATCTCTTCTAAACCGTTTACTTGATTTTGGAGAGAATTTACAGAGTCTTCTTCGCTTATTCGTAATTTCCGACGCCTCTAGATGTTGCTTATGGGATCAAAATTTTCCGGAAATCTATACTGTTGCACTGCACCCAAATTTGACAAAAATGACTATGTTGTTGAACCTCCCTTTACCTTTATTACGATCTCTGCTATCCGAGGAAGACATTTCACCAGATTTTGGTAAAGAGTTTCAGCAATGTTCTTCTATTCTTAGGCAATTGCTTTTTTGGATGAATTGGAGTGACATTGCGCGATATAGCCTAACCTATATTCGTCACTCCAATTCGTCCCACAGGTATTCAATTGAATTTTATCGACACTCTGTGCTAGTCCATTTCTTCAACCTCTGTCTCCTCAAAGCTATCCTGCACACATCTTGATTTGTGATAAGGAGTATTGTGTCACAAGATTTGGGAAACGTAAATTTAATATCCTCTCAAATCCCAGTTCGTATGAAAGGAGGCGGACATAGAAAAGAAAGAATGCGAAAGCAGACGACGGACGGGATGCGAAGTCCAAAGGATGGAGAATAGATGGAGAGATTGGCGAGATGACGGGGGTTAGAGAGAGACGAGGAAGGAGCCAATAGGAAAGAGAGAGAATGTGAAGGGAGACGTGAAAAGGAGAAGAGAGAGAGAAGGGGAGAGCAAGTTAAGTTTTGGATGAAGAAGGACGAAAGAACGGAGCGGTCGTGTCGAGGCTATCTTCCCGGGGACCCGGAGCTAGAGGTGCTTCTGGGCGGGCGCGCGAGCAGCAGCTTAGGCTTTGTAACTCTTATCGTGATAGAGAAGCCGCGAGTAAACCTCGCTGCCGCGTGTTCTGCGGGAAGCGAGAAGCGTTTACCTCCCGGGAACCATAAGGGGAAGTTCAGCCGCGGGCACGAGAAATAGTCCGTGGAGAAGCAAATTTGGCCGACGATAATACGGCGTTAGGTTCTGATGCCAAGCATCCTACGCTCTCGTTATCTGCTAAGTCCGAAAATAGCATTGGTTCGGAAGGAAACGCAGGGACGTTGAAGGACGGGCTTGTGGGCGATAATACGTCGTTAGGTTGGGATGCGAAGCTTCATACGCTCTCGGTGGTTGAAGATGACGGGTCTCTAAAGTACAGACAGCAGTCGCCCGTGGCCGAGCGCTGTTTGCGAGGAGAGACTAAAGAAATCGACGAAGGCGAAAGCCTAGGAGACGGAACGTAAGCAAGGACGAATTGCTTTTCGCATCGACGTTGGAGCAGGAAAAATTCCTGGGCAAAAGAGGTAGCAGCGTAAGCGCGCATATCACCGGTGAAAATTGCGTAGCGCGTTGCGAAGCTCTTAATTTATTACATTACAAAATTTCCACTGCGTTGCTCGTTCCAGACGACCAGTTCCATATTCGGGTTCCAGAAATCCTCCCGACAAAAGGGTCACACGACGGGGTCACCGTTGTGTAGCGGAGAACGTGATAAGGCTGCAGAAGTAGATGACAACTTCGCGCAAGCTTAGTGTTCAACAGGCTATACGTATGAATGTCAAGTATTCGACTTTACAGAGAATACTGTAATATATTTTGTTACGAAGTTATTAGATGGAAGTATCTTGCTTCGATGAAATGTAATGTTAACAGTTAAAGGCATTAGTTAATGGACCAGTACGGTTGCTGAGCAGCCGTTTCCATGAGTTGTTAATGGGGAAGAATTTAGACATCAGAAGACACCAGATGGCATATTGTATTATCAACCCTAAGGCAGCAATTTTTAATGTTAACCTATGGGAGAAACTACAATTTTTTGCTCTGAATTAATAAAAATGGTGATGTTAAAAATATTAAATGTCTCACTATCTTTATTGATATCTATCACTTTTTCACAAGTTCTTATTTTTAATTAAAATGAATTTTTAAAATAAATTTCTAATAAAAATTTTAACAGAAGTGAAAATTTAACAATTTGCAACAGCTATTGCTTTCTCAAATTAAAAAATGCCAGGCTAAACATTTTTATGGAATTAGTAAATTATGTAGCTCAGCAAAATGATGTTTAAAAAAAGCGGTATTTTATATGCGAATTTTCATAAGAAAATCCATCTGGCACTTAAAACAATTTTTTTAACAATTTTCATTTATTATTGAATTTTAATAAATCTTTGAAAACCGAATTGTTTCCCCTCGTACTTAAAAAAAATTCAATTAAAATCGCCGTTTTCCCCGTAGGTTAACATTAAAAATGGCTGCTTTAGGATGGGTAGTACAATTCGCCATCTGGTGTTTTGCTTGAGAAATGTAATACATTCTTCCCCATTCGATATTGTCTGTTATTAAAATTGGAATTTCATTCTGAATGGAATCTAGGACAAGCTAGAATAATATGTCCAAGATTTGTATGTTAATTACAATTAACTTCAATTTTCCAATTAATTCTAATTGTTGGTCTGGCTAGTATTGACGCCAGAGGCTGTGTCGAATTTCAATTTTTGTAGTTTTCAATATAGTCACTGCCATTAGTTTAAGCTAGAAATTCTATTTAAAGTTTAATATTATTTTCGTAATTCTATGCAGTTATTGTAAACTGTTAGTACGCGAGAAGGCGTCTAATTATTGTTTGGCTAGTTTCATTTGAAATATTTGAACCTTTTTAGAAATATAAATAAAATTAATTTTCATATAGCTCATTTTGCTACATTGTTTTAAGTCCCACACTTTACCCCATTGATATTTACGTTACACATTGTCATATTGGTACAGGAATGGTCCAATCCCAAACGGTTTCCACAATTTAGACAGCGCGGAATTGTCAAGGTAAATTGCAAGCGCCATAGTTCATGCTGTAACAAATTGGCTCAATCCAAAATCTGAAAATGAGCCCCAAACATGACATAGCCTCCTCCGAATTTGACAATGGCACCACGCACTCAGGCATGTAGTGTTCTTCGGGCACCCGCCAGAGCCAATAGACATGTATGTTCGGTGACCTATACACCATTCATTCTAAACGTCCCACTGCGTTGGTTCTACTCTCGTGGGGCTAAAGATCAGGTCCATGAAAACTTACGATCCTCAGTTCTGGTGAATGGTGATTGCAATGGCGGTACCTGAAATGAAATTTCGGAATTCTGTAGCAACTAATTCAGCTGAAGACTTGCATCGTGTCACGCGTATAGCACTCTACGATCTTTGACCTATCACTTGGCGGTTTCATTGACGTTGGTTTTTGAGATTTAGTACAATTGAACGGGATGATAGAAATTTCGTGTACGGACTTGTTGTATAGGTGATGACCAGTCTTACGTGAGCGACCCATACCCCCTTAAGGCATGTTTCTATTTATACGTATAACCTTAGACATTTTAGAAAATTAAAATTATGAAGGAATCTTCTTGTAAAACTTTATAGATATTTAATTTCGTGGTGCTTTAGAGTTTTATTTTTTCGCTTTATTCAACCATCATGTTTACTTTAGGAAAGGAAATTTCTATTCCTCTTCTTTGGTGAACGACAGTGCAAAATGAAATTTATTCAACACTTGAACAAACATCCAGCAAACTCTAAAATCTTTTTAATTCGGAGACGTGTTTGCCTGCGACCTTGTCGGACCAACTCATTTAGAATTTCTTTGTTTATTTTATTTTACAAACTGTTTTGTAGTAGCTTCACTTAAGGAGAAGGAGTACTTGATAATTAGACAAAAATGAATGGAACTAATATTTTCCTTTGCTCCTCCATTGTTCTTGGTTTTTTTTCCATGAGCACGTGAGCGAGGATATCTCGTGAGGGACTGATAACGAGCGACAGCTCCTCCGCGTTCCGTTGCACAAGAGAGAGCGAGGGAAAGTGAGGCGTCTCTGTTTGCTTAACTACTATCAACTGATAAGACCGCTATCGGCGAGATGGGCTGGCATTGTCTCGACAGGGCATTCAATCCTGATGAATTTTACGCGCGTGATTTACGATTGGCCGCCACCGTCATCGTTCTTTATTCAACGCATATATGGCCGGATTCCAGATCGAGCGGATTTCGGGAATCAGACGTGCACGATTTCTAGTAGAATGGTTTAGAATTTCCTCTGCGACTTGCAGGTGATCACCGGGAGGTGCAAAAACAGTTAATTAATAATGTTGATTAGATATTTTATTCTATCCTTATAATCGTATATTGTTAATAAAGTTTCAACTGTGTATCAGCCCTCAAGGCCAATGCACCCTGTTTTTAATAACAGAAGGATAGAGGATTAAGAAGGGTAGAAAAAAAATGGCTGCAGTCCCCTACCTGGATTGCAAAGTCGCTCAGCACTGCTCGAAATTTGTAGTTGTCCATCCCGACAAAAATCGCTCGACTTTTTTATAGTAACACACGAAATGGCCAATGAATTAGAAACTCGTGTGAAACCTCTGTAAATTTGTCTTAATCCGTTTTTATACAAAATAATGTGAGGTCATGTGATTCAAGCGTGTAAGAAGATACGGACGAGCCTAATCATAGAACTTGATCAGCATGGGGAAAAAAAAGGACCTAACTGACTTCGAAAAGGGACTCATTATTGGTCCTGTCTAGCAAGAGCCACTATTGAAACAACGAAGCAGCTGAGCGGATTCTCGAAAGGTGCGATATCCAGAATATTCAACCGCTGGATAAATGATCCACAATCTTTCTCTAAAAGTGGGGTAACTGGGCTCAAAGACAACCAATCATAAGCGAGAATAGCCTTATACGCAGCATCAAGACATTCCTGTGTAACAATTGACAAATGATTTTCACCAAGGCTGCCATGCGCCGGAAATTGAAGAATATCCAAAATCGGCATTCGCATGCCTATATGAAACCCTTTATTTCTGCATCAAAGAACAGGAAAGTTCTTCTACAGTGGTGGCTGGCACGTCGTGACTGGGCACTGAAGACTGGAAGAAGGTTATGTGGTCTGACGAGCCAGGATTCACCTTGTTTTATACCAACGATAGGCAGAAAGCTTGGCGTATGCTCCAAGAATCAATGGATCTAGCATGTCTTATCGAGACAAGTGAATGTTCTGATGGTGGTATCATGTACGGAGCTGCTTTTTCTTGTATGGAACTAGTCCCCTGATATTTATGGACGATCGTTTACGTTCCACGAACTATCTGCAATGCTGCACTTTTGTCTTGCATGTAACGGCTTCTTCATGGACGCCAATGCCACTGTTGGTTCAGAAGTGGTATAGCGGGTACAAAGATGACTTCCGCCATTTACCCAGGCCACTCCAGAGCCTAGATCTCAAACCGATAGAGAATTTTGAGACATGTTGGAGCGACATATCCGATAGCAAGATCCTCTTGTGACGAATCAGCTACGAGAACTAAGGGAATGTTTGGTGATCGCCTGGTCTTCCGTTGATTTACAAGTATTTCAACACCTTACTGGGGAACGATACAGTTTCGGGTTAAAGGGGCCCAATAAAATATAAGAAACATGTTTCTAAAATTTATTGGCTAATGCGTATGTGTAGAAGATTATAAGTGATGGAATGGAGGGTTACTTTACTATTCATTGACTATTGTAGTGCTCATTTATAATTCTTTATTGTTAAAGTCGGGCGTCATAGATCCTTTTAAAGGCCTTCATGAACCTTCGCCAATCCAATTCTCAGAGTCCCAGAAATGCAGGTACGTTCCCAATTCGTAAAAGAAGGAAAACTTTAAGGAAAGTGAGTTTATTGTTGCACCACCTGTATGCCTTTAAAGTGATGAAGTGATAAAGTGAACAAAACCTCCTAGCAACATGTCTTTTGTGTAAACGAAAACTTTTATTTATTGCGCCGCAGTATATCATAGAGGAATAAATTAAACGTCCGTAATAAAAAGATGCTTGCCCACTCCGTCGTAAAAAAGAGGGCCTATAAAAGAACATATTCATCAAATAAAAATTGATAAAAAAAATAGAAATAATAATAACGATGTTGATGATAATAAAGAATGGCGAGGCCGTAATCCGTGAGTGTGTGAGAGAGAGAGAGTCATTGACGTAATTTCAGCTCGACTTGAATGGAACTTTTTTTTCCCTCTTCTGCTAATAAATCCAATTGTTATCTTATCAAAGGAAGTTTCCTGGAATTCCATTCTGCCTCTCCTTCAATCCACCTTAATCAATCGAACATCCTTCGTCGGGAGATTAACCTACAACCACTTGGTTGGCGAAAATTTTTTTATTTTTATTACTCATGAATGGGCCCCATTATTATCATCATCAAAAAACATTAAAAAATAAAAACAAAAAATTAGCAGACCACGCAATACGCGAATGTCGGTCATACTATTACGAAGAAGGACATGGTCTCTTTTGTTTTATTTTTAATATTTTTTCCCTTCTCTCAGTGTGTGCTTGTTGATGTTTATCTTGGAGGGTCGACAATTTCCTGGAACTTCCTTCTTTTTTTTTCATATGTCCCAATCAGTGCAAAGATTACAGAGGGGGGTTCTGTCAAACAGAACAAGCAAGTTAAAGTTTTTCTTTTGTGTTAGACTGTTTGTGCATAGTGTACGTATTCACACAAGAGGGCGGCGCTTTGTCAGCAATCGATTACAACTATGTGTAATGAGTCTTTATTGTCTAAGTTTCTCTCCATCTACATGTACAGCGTGTAGACATACCTATGTAAGGGATGGGCCAAGAATGATTGCAGGTGGAATTATTTTTATTTGTATAGTTTATCAAGCGATGTTATTGGTTTTCATCTAAATAGATTAAAGCGTGTTGTTATTGTTGGTTTTGTTATCTCATGCACATGTAGGTGTATGTTTACCCGCTTAATTTTCTAAAAGGATGAAGCAATCTGGAAATGAGGGCTTAACAAATAGGAGACCACAATGAAGTAGACATTGTGAAATTAGAATAACATTTAAATAAAATTTGGATAAATGGAGTTAGATTGTAGGTGGATGAAACTTAATGTTTACTTCCTTGTACGAAGTAAAAGAAGTATTGTAATCGCGAAAAATTTCGGTTTTCAGATTTCAACGGAAACATACATTTTGACCATCCCTGAATCTATTTTGACGTGTTTCGTCGTGACGTCTCTATGTACGTGTGTGTGTATCTCGCATTTCTCAAAAACGGTTAGGCGTAGAATGTTGAAATTTTGTATTTAGAACTGTTGTAACATGTAGTTGTACACCTCGCATTTTGATTGCAATCGGCTGGGCCAAACATATGTTTTGGTCGTTTCCCCAACTGATTTCCTTTCATATCTATGGAGTTTTGATTGCGAGGAGCAATTTGTGACGTCAGAGTTTGCCTGTTTGACGTCAGAGTTTAAAGTACTCTTATTTGAAGAACTAATGCCTAGTTTACACAGTGCGAGTTTGCGTGCGAGTGCAGCGTGCGAGTTACTGCAGTACAGTTGCTGTCATTGTATGAACAGCTTATGCGAGTTACTTCAAACTTTGCGTTTTTGTTTTTACTCGCCACTCGCCCATCCCACCAAGGTTACAAGGTTATCACAGGTCAGTTGCTCGCACGTAGCTCGCATCATTTGTACATAAATCCTAAACAGCAGAGCCGAGTGCAGCTACTGTCATTTTTTTCATGCGAGTACTTAAGGCCAGCTACTCTCTACAGGACAGGTCAGCAGCTCGCACTGTGTAAACTAGGCATAAGGGCCAGTTCATTATCTGCTTTCTCAAGCGAGTCTTCTCAACTGAGTCTTCGGCAACAATGGACTTGTATTGTTGAAATGAGGAATACATGGACTTGTATTGTTGTAACCATGTGTTCCAACAATGTCAATGTATTGTTGCTGAACACTCGCTTGAGAAATCTCAGCTGAGAAAGTAGATAATAAACCGGCCCTAAAATTGAAGTATAATTTTTTTTTGAAGTACCAAAACGGCTGTCAAAATTTGTTTCAACATTTGAAGTTTTTAGTCAACAAAGAGAGAGACGAAAATTCGTGTGTCAAGAATAATAATGGTCAATAATAATAAAAACTAGGTCAGATAGATACATACTGTTTTTTGCATTATGATCTTTATCTCAAAAATGTTTTTCTTCACATCGTTAGCACACTTCAACGTGTGCATCTTTCGTAGCTCTGAGAACATCTAGACGATATTCAATTTCTCGCCACGTAATCGCCAACATCTCTTCTTCTGTTACCGTCAATATCTCATCCGTTATTCTTGCCTTTAATGTGTTCACATCGGAACCGGTGTCACAAACACTTTATCCTTAACATATCACGACAGGAAAACGTGATATATAAGAGATATAAGAGAGACTGTTTTCTCTTATGTCCGGAGAACGTGGGGGCCATGCTACAGGACGATATTTTCCAAATCATCGGTTGGGAAACGTTGAATAGAGGAATTCACGAATTTATACTGCCCAATTATACGGGAGACCATCCTGTTGATAAATTACCCATGGTTGGTACTCATAACGCATTGAGCTTTCTTTCTCATAGACGCCATTTTCAGTATGACCGATGTTAACGCTACTTACATCGCTTCGGCTCCTACCGTACCAGCAGTTTAAAAACTTTTTTTATAAACTTGGAATATTCAATTTAGAAACAAACCTAACTATAATTGCTTGGAAAACGTAGGTAGACTAATTCATGATTAACTTTTGAGCAAATTAAAAACAAAATCGACTAAAAATTAAAAAAAAAAAAATCATAAAAGCTTTTCACCAATTCATGAAGTCATGGAACAACTCTAATAGTAACGTAAATAATGTAAATAATTAAATAAATAAGGTAATACCGGTTCCCATCCGAAAAGTGCCCCTCGTAGAATTTTCAAGTTAAAATTCCACACTGCCAGCAATTGATGGTAGAAACAATACATGAAGTCGTGGAACAGTTTTAATTATAGCAAAGACACAAACTTGTATATCAGCCTCCAATCCTCATTTAGCCATTGTGGAGGCTTATTCGCCATTTCCCTTCAAATTAACCGTGCGCCTGAAATTTTGAAGGAGACATTATCCTGCAGTGGATAGATAATATTGTAAATTCTGATGATGACGGCATCTATTTATGTTTTATTTCAAGAAGGGTTACAAATAATAATAAAACATTTGAAATGAAAGAAAATGTCGCAAAATGTTAAAAGAAAGAAAATCGTGGTTACAAAATAAGTAACAATTAGTACAGCACTGTAAACAGAAAAAAGAAGGCATTAAAAGATTAAAATATTAATTAAAAATATCAAAAAAATTGTCAGAGTGAAAGTCCTGATTGTTATAATTATTAATTAAGATAGAAAATAGGGCCAATTAGAGTTATCAGTATGATAAGCGTGCGTAATTAATTTAACAGTTAAACGAATTTAAGTCGAAAATGTTCTGTTCATAAAAAGATTCAATGATAATAATAAATTGGAAATGATAAATAATTTTAGAAAATACATTGTGCTTATTATTTTTATTTGTGATTTTGTAAAGGAATATATTAATTGATTATATCATAGAACCCTGTAGAGAAGTATTCTAAGATATAAATAAAATTGTGATTTTTTAAAAATTCCACTCATTTCAATAGAAGAATATTCTCACTGGAGAAGTATATATATCATCAATATCATATTATTGGGAGGATCCCTGCAATTTTTTAACCACGTTTTTTTAACATCATTTTAAACTTTAACTCTTCTAACAATTGATAACACTCTCTCCCCATTGTTGGAATTGTGCCTATAAACGGAAAGACTTCTGAACAAAGCAATCACATAAGCACTTATCTAATAATTAAATCTGCTGCTAAAAATCCATTTCAGTGAATTTATACAAAAATAAAAGTTAGTGTTTACTATAAAATTAATATTTGTCGATTTATAACCATACCGGACCCCGTGGGGAAGAGTCTTGTTTTCTTGTATTAAATAAATAAATAAATAAAATTAGATTGAGATTTAAATTTGAAACTTGAGATCAACGTCCTGTGGAAATTTTTGGTTTATCACATTTAGATAGATAAATGTTCTCCTGGTCAACTGCATTCTGCAGATTTAGTGAATCAGTTATTTAAAATTTTTAATTTATTTTTACTCTAACAATTAATGATAATCAATATAACCTAAAGGTACAAATACAAACTTCAAAAATTTTAAATTCTTTCCATAAAGGTCAATGTAAAATATTTTTAACCGACTTCAAAAAGGAGGAGGTTCTATTTCTTTTTAATGTATTTCTTTTTATATATGTTCATCGATATTTCCCATATTAATTTCATTGTTAAGTCGGTTTAATTTTTTTTAAAAAAATTCATTCAACTTGTTATAATTATTTGTAAAATTTTCCAAAAATTTCTTATATCTCTAAATACTTCCAGGAATATGTCAAAAAAATGTGGAAAAATTCTTTGAAAATTGTAAAAAAAAAAAAAAAATTTTTTTTTTCCTATATTTAAATTCTCTGTAATTTTGTAAATCAATTCTTCGTAATTTTTAATAGAAGTTCATAAATATTCTTGCAAACCAGTTCATCTAATAATAATGTTGTTTGTTTCTTTTCTGCTTGCATAAATTGATAGGTTCCAGAAATTTAAAATATAATTATGGAAAACATCAAATTTTTCTTTACTGAAGTTTGAAAAGTCCAATTGAAGATAAATAATAAATCTGATAATGATAATACATATATAGTTTTTTCACAGTTGGTCTTGATATGCTTAAATGTTTTCAGACCCATCTCGAATCCTTCTTCAGAATTGTTAGTATAATTAATTTTTATGAAAAGGATTTAAAATTTTTGAAGTTTATATTCATCCCGCTAATTTTTATTTATTATCATTAATTATTGAGGTAGAAACTATATTTTGAATAATTGATTCAGTATAATCCTCAACTTTGTTTGTTATTAACGAATCCTATAGATGCAATGAATTTTTCATTATAATTATAATTAATTTTATTTAATATTATTTCTTAAATGTAATATTACGAAATTAATTGATAACGTCGACGAGTTTCAAATGTGAATTAATGGGATGAACCTATGAAACTGACATAATTGGAAACTTATATCCGTGATTTATGGCCATTAAAACACGAATTATGAAGAACGAATTTGATATCCGATTATTGATATAGAAATGTAAAAAACAGCGATTTGAGATAAATTTTCCTTAAGGAAATTCCCATCTGACATTGATGTTTGGAATATTCAATTGATATGATAACCAACTGTAACGGAATTTTTTTTTTCTTTCTGAAAACCTTTTAAGCTATTCGTACGCAATAATGGTTAATACCAACGGAGGAAAACTATTGATTCCCAAAATAAAAAACGCTAATTCATCGTTGAAGCTAGCGATGCGTTAAAAAATCCAATTCGACTTCCTTGTCAGGTAAAAATCCATTGAGCAACAGATAAAGAGTCAGCGATGACGTGAACGAGTATTTGGACGCAAACACTTCGCCGTGACACGGGGTTAGTTTGACCGGGCACTTTAGTTTTAGGAAAAGATTTATTCACACACAAAAAAAAGAGGGATGAACAAGAGTGCGAGTGTGTGTGCGGGGGATAAGAAGGGGGGAATGGAAAATGGCCGCCAGGGGGCACTTTTATCTCTTTTCGGCGCGGCCAAGAGTGACAACTTCACTGGCACTCGAGAGTCAATCTCCTGATACCGCAAAAGGAGGAAGCCATCCCCCGGGGGGGCCAAAGGTCGCCCTTCAAGGAACTTCGACCTCGTGGTATGCCAGGAATGTCAACCATCCCTCCCCATTGGAAAGTGGAGAAGGAAAGAATTTTCTTGGCCGTTTAAGAATTATTATTAGTAAACGTTTTTTAATTCTTTTTCCTCCTCTCTCTCTCTCTCTCTCTCTCTCTCTCTCTCTCTCTGTCCTCAATGGAAACTGTTTCCTCGAATTAATCCGATGAGGATGTAATAATAATAATAATAATAATAATAATAATAATAATAATAATAATAATTAATTATAAAAGTGAAACCTGTGAGACAGGTGAAACTTGAAGAAACTATGCGGCTGAGACTTCTCTGATTGGCTAATTCAAAAGAAAGTTGTGATAAAGACGCATTTGTCCGTTATATTCATTGCCTTAATAAGCCCAATCAGTGAACTCCGATAAGATGACGTCATCCGCTTGGTTTGAGATCCTTTCAGTTCAAGAAAATTAACCGAAATT
>JAHWFO010072354.1:799714-817970 GCA_023313115.1 Rhysida immarginata
GTGTTGTCTTAGTCACAAAATGTGTGTTGACTAGTGTTATTTAAGATTGTTTTCTTTAATAAAGGTAAATAAAAGATTAAAGAGTTGACCTTTAATTCGATTGATCTTTAGGTTTGGGTATACCTTCTATTTTTACGATCGAAGAGATATACGTAAATTAACATAATTAAGAAACTTTGAAGAATAAACAATATTTTGAAAAAACCATGAATAGATAGGCAAGGTCAAAAACAGTAAGTCTCTTATATAGCTTCTCACAGATAGGAATTAGAAATATTCATATTATTTCTATAATACACCGGATAAAATATTTTAAAAAGGTTCCGCTTGAAAGTTGTTTATATTTTTCTATGTAGATTTGCAATGTAGAATGAAAAGGAGAGCAAATAATCGAAGCATAATCTAATATAGATCTTACTAAGTTCTATCCTACAACGGAAATGCATTGAAAAGTTGATATTGTTGAAACTTAGGAATTTCTAATGATGAAGTAGATAGTTTGGAAAGCTGTAGAGGTTTCTGACGGAAATGAAATTGGTAGCACTTAGCTATGGATAGCAATAGGCCTAACAGCAATTAACTACTGCCCATATATCAAGTTATCTCCAGGAGATGTCTGTTATCAAAGATGGATCATCATAAAATGTTCATTGATGTCTACTAGATCCAGATGTCCCATTTCCCTTGATCCTTCATCAGTAGATATCATTTTGGACTTGGCTATTGGGTATGATTACAACATTATTTCCGTTTGTCTTGTATGGAAATCAAACGTTGATATCCATAAGCTTAATAGTTTATGTATTGGCAGCAGTGATCTTCTAACAACAGATGACGACAATAACACTTGACACTCACACACAGACTCACTTATGTATTGTTTAATAAATGGCATGAAAATTGGGGGAGGCCGTGGCCTGGTGGGCTTTCACTGAACACAACTTCTGTGAAGTTAAGCTACATCAGGCACGGCTCGTCACTGGATGGGTGACCATCCGTGATAGCCAATCTTTACCCCCCGGCTGCTGTGACCATCATACAGCAGTCGTGAATCCAGGTCCATCCAGGGACCCAACTCGTCGGCCATCTGGCCATACAGGCCCTGGATGGACGTATTGGATCCAATTAATTAATAAAAAAATAAGTGAAGGAAGTGCTACTGTTCATTAAAGATCTTTTTTTTTTTGAACTTTGTTCAAGTGTAGGTACGAAGATGCGTTAAAGCCACTGGGAAAGAGGTGTAAAATTTATGCGTAGAGTTGCTCAATCTGTAATTCAAACGGATTTCGACACATAAATGTCGAATGCGATCCCATCGCAAACTAAACTGTCAGTAACTGATGACCGTGTATTCAAATTCAACATAAAGGTATACATTGCAGTTTATTTTGGCCGTTACGGTTCCCTATTCAGCATTTAACAATATTGACATATTTTCAACACGTATATTTCTATTATACCCAATCGAAAGACATTGAAATTTTTATAGAATTTCGCTCTTCATTTTGTACTTAGAAAATGATTTTGTTTGCTTGAAGTTTCGAAATTTTGAATTTGATAAAGTTGAGTTGATATTCTCTTTACTTCGTTGTCGAATTTAACATTTATAAAATGAGTGTGCGTTCTCCTTGCCCAATTCCCATGGCACATATACTGTAGACATTTCATAAAGCAAAATGGTGGGAGCACTGTTTCGCGTCTATCAAGAGAAAGTCTAGAGAGTTCTTCTTTCTCTTCGTCTTGATGAACTTTTTTTGCATTTGTCGTCATTCACTTTTAACTTTCACTTTAAGAGTCTTTTGTAGACGTGAGATAACGTGAACAAATTGGCGGGTTCATGCCAACTTACGATATAAATGAAGGGCTGCCTGGTAAAACGTTGTAAGTGACAAATCAGCCGAAAGTTTGTAAACATGAAATTAAGCGAAACAGAGAGGTCATCCATCACATGGCTTTATCTAGAGCAATAAATCCGTTTTTTTTCCTTGCGAAACTCCGTGTTTTTCAAATGTAGTTCTATGGAAATCCAAGCTTGCTTGGAAAATAGAATGCCAATTTTCTCAAAATCAACAATGTTTTTCCAGGCATCCCTTCAAATGTAGACCTTTCTCGCGTAAAGCAATTGAACAATACTGGTCTTAGGACACCAATGTTCTCGCAACACACGGACTAGATAAATTATCCTCAATTCTGGCTTGGAATAGAAATGAGTGGACTAATGAGATCTTATGGAAATGATCATTCCTTCGTACGAAGGATTTGTGAACTTCCAGGAAGATGACTCCACAGTTCAAAAATTGCATTATGATTCGCTATGAGCCTCCACCCAAGTATCTGGCATGATTGCTTTCTCTGAAAATCGAAGGATTCTCACATGGATCAAGATAGCTGGAATCGATCTTTGGGCCTTACAAGCGCAAACGTCTTCCACATGTTTGCTGTTTCAATGAGGTCCTCGCGGATGGTCGTCTGTTACCGTATGAGACCCCCTTTCTCAGCGCCACGTGTCAAGTGCAAGCTCTCTGTTATGGCGTGGCAGCTATCATGTGCAAGCTCTCTATTATTAGAATGGCATGGTATCTATCATGGCTGATTCCTGCTGTTTTTTGCATCAGTTTTATTAATTGTATGAGAATCATCTTCATAGACAATCTGTTGCATTTCCCAGATTCCCTACCCGGAGCTAACATCCGGTATCACCTGAAGACAGTAGCATGACTCACAGCCGTATCTATCGGCCTCGGTGGCTCAATGGTTGCGTGATCGCCTCTGACGTCCGAGGACGACGAGGATTTTTCAGGGGGGAAATCCTGAGATTACGCACTTCCTTCGGAAGGAAAGTAAAGCCGTTGCCGGTTGCGCGTTAAAGAACCCTTGCGAGGCAAAATTTGCGGTCCCTATAACGCCGTCCTGAAATGGCCATAGCAGTTGAAAAGGTCGTTAATACCAAACAAACCAAACCAAACCAAACCACAGCCGTATCTCAATATACCGGAGGATCATCTGTAGAGTTTTTATCGCGGATGGAAGCCTTAGTTGTTGACAAAACTTGCTCCACTTTCAACGTGATCTTCTTGCACATTAACACGCGACCATTGTACAGGGTACTGAAGCGTATCTGGTCAACACCACCTCTACTCAAAGCCTGAGCGCGAAAATTTCATACATTGTTACATCATCATAAAAAGTCATCTTTACGATGTCAATAATACCCTACACGTTGTTTTGTACTGATGGACCATGAAGCAATGAAGTCATTCTGTCTTGTCTCAGAAACTCAAGGTTCTGGTGGGAGTGTCATGGTATGGGATATGTTTTATTGGTTCGGAACGGGGCCCCTGATATTCTTTGAAGGTCGGATAACAGCCAATCAAGTTCATCCTACGATGTTGCACTTTTTACCTGCTTGTGATGGGTCCATCGTGGTTTTCTGAGTGGTTCAACCATTTACCTGGCTTTTAGAGAGCCCGGGTATTAACCCAATGTTTCTAAAGAAAAGTCTGTACCGTAGCGCCACTCTAGTGATAATTTCTTTATTAGAGTCGTATTGATACTCTAGTAGTAATTAATTTACTCCACTTTTATATGTTTTTGTAAAAATAGTTTTAAAATGTTATTTAAAATAGAACATGATTACGTGATGTAATCATAAAAATCATAAAATCTAATCAGGTTAGACTTCCGGAAATGTATATGTTGCATGTGTGCGTGTTAACTTAACGATTATAAATCCATTAGTCGAGGTCATTTGATCTATTAGTATACATGTGAACAATATATGTAGTATACAAGTACATAATATTTGACATGTTGGAGGAATTGATTTATATATAGAAACTAAAAATATATTTTTCTCCGCCGGTCGCTATTCTTCCTGAATCGTAGTTTTAAAATTAAACGCTGCGGTTTATGGTCCTGATTTTATAGCAACTTTTATGTTTCGCTGCCTTTGTTAAAAACGACGGCCCCTTTTACCGAAAGACGGGACGTTTTGTTATGCTATAGAGATCTGTTTCATTTTTATTCTTCCTCCCATATCTCTTCCCCATATTATTTGAAGGAAACGAACAATGTTTCCAGCTCGAAGCGTCCGGCGTACGCTATGTGGCACTGATCTCAATTGAAAATGTAAATATTTTATTGGTTATTGAGGCTGCAATATTTCTTCCTTATTGAGTTTGCTAAAAATAAAACCTTTTCACGGATGTCGAATAGGAAAAGGTTTGTGTTTGCACAGAGCGCACTGTAGAATGACGCTTGCGTCGCCTGTTTGCCCGGTGACAATTTTGATAAATGATGACGAGGCCTCTTTATTATTTATTCTCATTTTAATATGTATATCCTCTTCAACGCGTACACTATCATCATCATCATCTTGGAGAGCGGACGAGACTCGCCATTAAGAAATCGGGCGTGGGCGTTTTTGTACCTTTTTAAAAGGTTACTTTTTTTTTTCTTGATATAAAGCTTCCAGCAGACTTCCCGGTTTGTCAATGAAATTTCTTTTTCAAATTTAAAAAAAAGACGTTCTAAGTGAATGAAAAGCAGCTTCTTCGCCCTTGAACTTCTCAGATCTATATTAAGCAGTTCTTTTTATCAAGCTCAACTTCCTCGCCAGACACTAGCGATTATTTATTATTTATTACAGGATAAGCGTTAATCCAGATGGACAGGAGAAGGAACAGCTTCTCGCCTTCGTTGCGATACTTTTATATACGTTTATTTGTTGCCCGACGAGCTTTTTTCGATACAAGGTATCGATTTTTTGTTTGGATGTACTCAATAGGGAGTGGATGCATTCGAAGGAATTTCCTTTCCGATCGACATTTCGCAGATGGCGTCGCCACGTGACATTTACTGATGGTTTCCTCCGTCATCAAAGGAGGAAGAAGTGGAAAAAAGCCAAAGGAGTAAGCTGAGGAGGAGGAGGAGGAGGAGGAGGAGGAGTCGCGAGTTTGGTTCCGATTCGCAACGTCATGACGAAACCTAACTTATTTCGAAAAGACCAAACAAACAAGGGCCTATGAATTAGAATTATCTATTTAATATTATATTGGACCCTTTTGTACCAAATAACAGCCTGTACATATGAGTTAGCATAGAGTCATTAAGATAATGAAGCATTTGGAAGTTAATGAAAGACCAGGCGTTTACCAGACATTCATTTAGTTCTCTTACCAGATTTCTTGTTTGCTGTCGGACGTGTCATTTCAATATGTCCTAGATATTCCCTAATGGCTCAGAGCTGGTCAGGGTAAATGACGGAAGTCATCTTCATGCTCGGTAAATCACTGCTAAAGCAACCGTACGCGATGAATAGTAGAATTGTCGTTCATGAAGATGCCGTCACATTGTTCAGATAGTCCGTGGAACGCACCTGACCTTCCATAAATATCGGGTGAAGCTCCATAACTGTGACACCACCACCAGAACCTTCAGTTGGACCCATTGCTTCATAGGTCTCCCGCCAAACATTATCGTCGGTACAACACAACGTGTATCGTGATTTGTCAAACCCTATAATCTTCTTCCAGTCTTCACGTGCCGAGTCACAACGTTCCAGAACACCACTATAGACGCACTTTTATAAAACAAGGGATTTCGTACAGGCATGCGGCTGCCAGTTTGGATCTCCTTCAATTCCTGACGCACATATGACAGATATAGGTCGGGAACAGCATAAAATCAATTGTCAATGGTCGCATGCTGGATCAGTTACCTCGTTTAGACAAAGACTTTGGATCACTTTTCCAACGATTGGATACTCTGGATATCCCACCTTTCGAGACATAGGTGTTTTGGCTAGTCGAGCACCAACAACGGGTCTGTTTTCAATTAGGCTCTTCTTTTTCCCCAAAGATGATCAAGTTCTGTAATTAGATTCCCCCAACTCCTTTTTATATAAGTAGATGCTTAAATCACATGAGCTCTAACTACCAGATTTACCTATGTTACACACATGAGCTCTAATTTACCAGATTTAGCTCGTATTTTGCATAAAAACGGATTAAAGCAGATTTACCACATGTTTCTAATTCGGACTCGCAATAATGATCTCAGTCCATGAATTCTCGTAGAAAGAATGACACACAAACGTCAAATTTGCAGAGATATATAGGCTGAGACGAAACAGCTTTTTCTTTCGATTTTAATAGGAATTCGAAAAAATGATTACATGAAACTATATAAATGAATTAAATAGAAAGGATACTTTAATATGAGCACTTTTTTAGCTGGCTTAAATTATATCTTAATAGGATGAAACCTACTTAAAATAATAATTTCAACAAAGAATAAAGCTGGTTAATATCCTTTTCTTTTTATTCACCCATTTATCTGGTCCTTGGAATTAAATTACGATAGAGATCTGGAAAGTTCATTTTTTTTAAAGATTTTAAATTAATGTGTGGGATGGAAGAGTTTTAAATTTCAGTAAGTTCTGGTCTTTGTTTGAGTGTTTTTTAAGAAAGTTTTTTTTTTTCCCTTCATAAATTTGCGTCGATTTGCCGTCAATTTTTTCTTGCGACTGAAGATTAGCAATTTGCGCGCTTCGAACGATCTTTACGCAGACTAGATCAATATATAATAAGGTATAATTAAAAATAACTATTTAGTTAGATCTTATTAATTAGAAAACAATAAATAATTACATAAAATTAATATACGTATATACGAGGGCATTTCAATAAGTAACGCCCAATAATTTGGGGGGGGGGGGGGAGGTATAACTTTACTATATATCCGAACCAAACAATATTCGCAATAAAGCTACACACTTTACCTAATTTTCAACGTAAGAACATAGCCTCTCAACACATTTCTCCCACCGTGGCACCAATTTCATTATACCGCCTTCGTAAAAGACCGTTTTCTGTTACTGTTTTCCTTTCAGTTATTTGCATACTCTGCCCAACGAAAGATGAATTGGGCGTGTCCAATTAAACTTCTGATTTCAATAGTAGACATTTGCAGCAAAATAAAATTAAACTTTCAAAATGTAATTATCAACTATTGCCACATTTCTCCTTGTGTTTTAATAATATAACCTTTTCCAATATCCTTTTGAAATTCTGTGTGCATCCTGAAAAATCAAAAACATCACGGAACTCATCAAAACAGTCTTCGCGGAAATCATCGACAGTAAACAACATCCTGTGAGACCAGATTATCGAAGACACTCACAAAATTGAAATTGACTGTTTTGGATGACTGCTTGAATGACTTCTAAAGTGACTTTCATAATATATTTATTAATTTTACGTTATTATTTATTGTTAATATTATCAAAAAGTAAAATACATTTAATTAATTAGTTTCAATTATAAAATAATATATTTACAAAGAAATACTTCCATCGAGTTAGAGTATACAGCGGTCTAGAAAAGATTTGTACATAGCAATATTGAATTACTTTAGAACGTAAGAGCATAATCGATCTATCGTTTTCAGTATGTTATAAAGACACTGCAAAAGTTTTATATGATACTATATTTGTTTATTGCAGAAACTGCTCGTAAGAGGCACAGGCATCGATAGAACAAAAGAAGACGTCTACCATAGAGAAAGAGCAGTGTATAGTATGGTTTGCTGAAAAAACATAGACAAAGGTAAACAGCCACCAGATAAAGGTTGATTAATGCCCGGATTAAAACATTTTGAAGATCTTTTTGAACAGCGGGCTTTCTCTATCTTCACCTCTGTCGATGGCTTGAATGAGTGCCTCCAGGTAGTATCTGCAATAAACGAATAAATCAGATAAAATGTTTGGAGCTCTTTGTAACAGGCTAAAATAAATGCATAGTTATGCTATTATGTTCAAAGATTATTAAAAAGAAGACCTTGTATACAGGGTGCTCGGAAAATATCTGATAAAATTTTAAAGGGTGATACATAGAGGGGACCAAAATAAGCATTTGCCGTCATAGAATGTGTATTCGGAAATGACGCGTTTAAGCGCGACAAGTAAAGCCATCATTTCCCTGCTGGTATTTACAACGGCAGGCATCGCTTTACAATCGCAGAGCTTGCAAATATCCATATCTAACCTCACATAACCTAACCCACATCACATTTGCTACCACTGACAGATCCACTTTCGCAAAGCTGGCGGCACACACGCTCAAACGTTTGTTGATTCGGCATTTGTCTCGTCGGGAATCGTTCCATATACACTCCTCTCAGCAGATAATCCGCTTCCGTTTGCTGCCCCATACGCCATATGGATATTTGCAAGCTCTGCGTTTGTAAAGCGATGCATGCTGTTGTAAATCCCAGCGGGGCAATGCTGCCTTTTGTGACCTACAAGGGGGATGGGTCTTTACAACCCCAGTGAGGCGACCAGGAAGGATCCTGGGTAAGGATCAATTTTATTAATTGGCCAGAGTAAAAAAATAAGACTTGAACTATCAATAAAGGTTTTAATAAGAAGTCATCATATCAATGCACATCTGGCAAATAGGGGAGTTGTGAACCTAATGAGAGCATCTCAAATTCCCGTGGATGCGGAATAAAAGCTTTGCATCCTGAGTTACACAAATGTTTCCTGCTAATAATTAAAAGTTACCAAGCAAGCGCTGTCCTAATATGAGAGGTTTCCAATTCGATTACAGTGTCACTTGAATGTGTCCAAGATAGTTTTTTTGGCTCCTTGCGCAATAGCGACGTGGCTGCCTTTCCAGAACATCGGCTTTCTACAGAGAAAGAAAAACTCTAACGATGAGGAGAAAATTAAATCCACATAACATACATATATCAAGCAATACGCAATCAGATTCGTAAGAGAAACAAGAAATGGTTCAATTTTACCTTTGTTTAGACGAGCAGTTAGGACTTGGGGTTAATACCATCAAAATATTTGCGTCCGGCATCTTGCATCAATCGTTTCAATTTCTTCTAAGACGAAATTTTCAAAGAAAATCTCTGCATGTCCGTAAATATAGGGTGATTCAGTCAATTTCTGACCATTTCAGTACTATGATTTATTGACCCATTAATGTTTACAAACTTAGCATTTCAGTATGATACTTTAGGCAGTTCGGAGTTTTTATTCCCGTGGAAAAGTCTTGATGATATGCTCAATGTGGCCACCACGAACGTTTTGAACTGCTCGAAGCCGAATGGTGAAGTTGTTCATAACTCTATCCAGGATTTCTACATCCACAAGGGTGCAGCAGTCGACGATGCTTTGTCGCAGCTGGTCTAGGGTTCTTGGTGCTGTAGTGAACACACTGTCTTTAAGGAACCCCCAGAGATAAAAATCACATGGGTTTAGGTCAGGACTCGTAGGCGAACAGATTTTTGTGGTAGGGGAATCGACCAACCTTGTGCGAACATTTTCGACAACTTCGGCCGTTCGAACACGAGCTTCGCTCCCGCCTTTTTTCTTGCCTTTAACACATCCAGTGGCAAGAAATTGCTTGACAAAATCCATGATTGCTTGCCTGCCTGATGCGTCTCGACAATTATACTCCTTCCGGAACTTTCTTTTCACGGTTACAGGTGATTTTGTCACGAAATACCATTCGGCAACCATGCATTTCTGCTCTGTTGATAAAGCGGGCGCCATTTTTCAACAATACGATTTTCATGCAGCGCCCTTGCAACAATACAAACTCCAACTATTCAGAAATTCGATATGGTGCTCATATTCTTTCAATTGTTTATCCCTAATGCACATCATTCGAGTGAAATGGTCAGAAATTGACTGAATCACCCTGTAGATAACACTAGTCAACACACATTTTTTAACTAGTACCACACAAAGTGTTCTTACTAGTAATTTTTAGGTAGAATCTGAATCTGCTTTTAGATTTTTTCTATCACGTCAAGTTTCCAAGTTATGCACATCGAGACTTCTATGTTAAAGTAATGAGAGTGAAGAGACGCGGCTACATTGTTAAAGTATCCATATTTTGGGGCCGCAAGGAAATTTACCAGGCCCCAAACACTGAATGATTTAAAAATGTTTCATTGTAAAACAAGAAAGCTGTGCGTGCTAGAGAAATCTAAAAATTATATTCGTAATCAGCAGAACAAATACTACCAAAAATCACCCACTTTCATTTTGTTAGAAGAAAAATCTTAAATTTTGTTGGCCAGTGTAATCATCAACTTACAATCGGTCGAGCGAGATACAAATCCCATCCAAATCTATAAGAGAACCTTTGTCTCTCATTCTGTTTTTCTGCCTTCCACACAGTAAAAAAAAATTCACTTTCCCAATCTTTCCACAACACCCAGAAGAAGAACGATTCCTTCGTAACAAAAATCACCCGAGAAACTGCTATATGAAACACGAGCGAGCTACATAATTGTTTGCAACAATCGCCACTCTTTATGAAGGCTTTCTCTGTTACTATAATTCACAGTTTGTTAACACACGCTTTTGAGATGCTACCCACTAGATCCAACAGTGGCAAACGCCACACTTTATTCCCATACGTCATCGACTGGCGCGCTTAAACGCGTCACTTCCGGACACACATTCTATGACGGAAAATGCTTTTTTGGTCCCTCTACCACCCTTTAAAATTCTGCGAGATTTTCTCCAAGCACCCTGTATATGCTGATATATTAATTAATTTGTGTTATTTCGTTAAGAACAAGAACGTGGATGGTTAAATATTTCTCAAAACTCGTCTGTCCTTTTCTGAAACTGGAATTTAGAGCGAGAAGCAATTTGAAGGGGACGGGGAATCAAAATTATTAAAAAAAATCGATAAAGTATAAATTTATTCGTTTACTATAGCAACAGCCATTATGGACTTTGCAAAAAAAATAATTAAAAAAAAAATTCGTTCCATTGTAAATATTGGTCGTTAAGAAAAACTTTCCATTCTGCTCCATTTCCGTCGTTTCATGGAGGATGAGGAAAAAAAAGGAAACGACTGATAAGGCATTTTTATTAACTTATTTTTTTTAATATAAAATCCTGGAATATATTTATGATTCGTCCTTTGAGATCAGGTTGACCTAGTTTGGCTTTGACCTTCGAACCGACTGTGACCTTGGTCCTTGGGAAAAAATCTGAGAAGCTAAAGGGTCGCCGACTTCTGAAATTCAACCTTCGCTCTGAAAAGGGCTTCCCGTATTACTTCGTTCAGGATTGAAATGTATTTTTAAATTTTTATTTTATTTTTTAAATAAAAAGAAGATGAAACGGAGGTAAAAGTGTAGTGAATTGTCCACCACCATCCGATGGGTGAAAGGTCGATAGCGTGGAGTGGAAGGGTTGAATGCCTTCTTTGGTCTAAAATTAAATGCACTCATAAATCATTATAAATAGAATGTTTCCATAAGCAAAGAGCTATTCATTCATTTGTGTGTCAATGAGCGAAGTTATTTCTTTTTTTTTGTTTTCATGTCCTTTTGAAATGGAAAGTTTGCAAAGGAGTTGTTATCGTTTGGAGTTGGTTTATTTTAAGTTCGATTCATTTAAATGTCAGTTTTGACATTAATAGTAAGCGTTAGATTAGAGAATTAAGCAAATGATTTCACGTGAATATCTTGTCGGGTTTTAACCTTTGTGAGAGTCGCCACTTGGAATTCTTAGAGGGGAGGGGTTGTTATTACACATACGCGCTTCAAAAGAAAAAAAAAAACTTCATAATTTAATTTTTTTTGAACATCTATTAACACGTTGTTTGTATTTATTAAAACTTTTAATTAATATTTAATTAATACACACAGTGACCAATGAATTAAAAACATGTGAGAAACATATGTAACTTTGTTTTAATCAGTTTTATGCAAAAGGTCATGTTATTGAATCTTCTACTTATTTAAGAAGGGTTTATTAACTAAAGGCTTCGAAAAGGGTCTCATTGTTGATGCTCGTCTAGATGAAATAGCTGACTGGATTCTCGAAAGGTGCGATATCTAGAATATTCAACCGTTGGACAAAATGATCCAGTCTTCAGTTAAAAGGGGTAACTGTGGTTCAAAGACAATCAATAACGAGCGAGACCGCCCTTGTACGGCGAAACAGGACATCTGCTGTGCAACAATTGACAAATGATTTTAACCAAGGCTGTTCCGCTCTGTATTAATGACTGATTTGTTAAAATTTTTGAATTAAAAAAAAAAGATTAAAATAATTGCAGAAAAAAAAATCGAACGAAGTTTTCTGAAAGCCCCAGTATATGATGAACCAAAGTGGGTTTCTACGCTATTATCAAATGCACTAATGCAGTGATTCTTAAAGTGGGGATGGTGAAAAATTTTTGAGGGGAGAGGGTCGCGGAAAATTTGGTGGGTGACTAATTTTCAGTTATTTTATAAATTAACTTGTATAAATGGATACAACATACACTATGGAACATATAAAACATATTCATTAGGATACCTATGGTTAGGAGGTCCTTTAGAATTTTTAAATGTGAAAGGGAGTCGCGGCACTAACGGAAAACATTGGCCAATCCGGTCTCTGTCACACATTATAATTAATATTAGAATCTCTAGTTAGTAATAAAACAAAAAATACCCCCCCCCCCTCCAAGAAGGGTATAGAAAGAAAGTAGCGGCATCCCCGTGTTCATCTATTTTTTACCTCTTTTACCCGAACTTTATAAAAAGCGTACAAACCCATATTAAATTTCTTGAACATAATATTTATAAATTAAAATACCTTTATCTTCTTTAGATCAAATGATATATCACATGCCATGTGTTGCCAAATGAAAAACATTAATAGCTTCTAAAGAACCAATGATCTCTACCCCTAGAACCCGACCCCACGAGGACAAATTGGCCCAAAATTTCACGGTTGTGTAGATGCTGCCTATAGGAATCTGCATACCGAATTTCACTCCTTTACATATCTATATATATTATGTAGACCAGATAGATCTCCCCCAACTCTAACCCTCATTAACTCCGACCCCAGTGGGCCAATCAAAGCAAAATTAAATAGTGAAGTAGGACATTCATATGGTAAGCTACATTCCAAATTTAAATATTCTACGTCCAAAAACGTAAAAAATATGAAGGGGGACAGATGGACAGATGGACAGACAGACGTACGGATGGATAGATAGACAGACGGACATTGTTAAACGAATAAGTAGCCCCATTCTTCCGCTACTGTTACTTATGAAAACATCCACGGGGTAGGGGTGAGCGATTACAAAAATGTCTTACCAATGACTATACATAGACGCCATTAGCTTATATCGGTGGAGCTGTGGAACTGATATTTCTCTGCACTCTCGCATATATCCGATTATTAACCGTGTATTAACCATGTCCGCCTGTCCCCTTCATGTTTTCTACATCTTTTGACGTAGATGGTTGAAATTCGGAATTTATCTTACTGTGCGCCAAGCCCCACTTTACTTTTTAGTTTGGTTTCGATTGAGCCACTGGTGTCGTTGTCAGGAGGGTTGGGAGTTAGAGGGACCCATCTAGTCTATTTGGTGAAGCAAGTTTTTATCCCACGGATACCACTCATTCCAACGGATCACCCTTTTAATTTTAAGAGATTGCAATTTCCAGTGAGACTTGCGTTCTTGATCACGATCAACAAATGTCAGGGGTAGTGTATTAAGAACTCCAGAGTGGATTTGAAATCTCCATGTTGACTCCTAAGTTTAAATTCCCGGGCAACACCGGGTAATCAGCTAGTTTGGTATATATAATTCGGCATAGGTAATCTTATTATGAAGGAGCGATTACGGTTAGCGATACGGCCATGCATTGTTAAAGAGTTGACTTTGGCGAGCGACTTGAAAAGCGACGACATGGAAATCGCATGATAGCTATGATAAGATATACCTGTAGTTCCTGATAAAATACACCCATGCCTTATTTAGTTAAAAATTAAAAAGTATGAAAAGGGTTGGCAGATGATGTATTAAGATTGTAAAATAACTATAGAGTAAGTAATGGTAATTAAAAATTTTAATCGTGTATATTTAATATATAAGTTTAAAAAAATGCTAGGAACTTTATTTCAGCCCGCATGTACATGGATTTATCACTGCTTGTAATTGCTGCTTCATAACAAGTTAACCTGTCCCGAATTATGGGAATGTAAAGGAGTAAAATTCGGTATGTAGATTCCTCTAGGCATTACTGTGAAGTTTTGAGCCAAATTTTCTCAGTGGGTTCGGGTTCTGGGGGTAAAGGTCATGTGGTTTTTAGAAGCTATTAACGTTTTTCATTTGGCAACACATGACATGTGATATGTAATTTGATCAAAATAATGCGAAACGAAAAAAAAGATGGAGTTCTTTCCTATTTTCTAAAAATCTACGTTCTAGAATTTTTGATTAAAAAAAGGAGGTTTAAAAATACGGTTAATAGGGGTTCAAAAATTTTCAAGGCTTCCACTACTTTCCTATAATTAATTAATTTCCTATTAATTTCGTATTACCACGTGAATCTCTTAATAAAGTATGACCGAAAATCAAAATCATTTAGCTATTTTTTTCTGTGAAGTGATAAAATTGATAACACGATCCGGGGAAGTAAGGGAAAATCTGATTGCACTTTCACTACTCATATATGTAAGCCCGGGAAAGAAAATTAAAAATTCACGTCTGTTTCTAATTTATTAGCCAATAGGTGTATCTCACTTTCTATTTTTTGGGATTAAAATGAACTCCTATAGTGAAATGTCATTATTACGAAAAGTTTTGTCGTCGTGAACTCAATAAGCTGCGGTAAAGCGAACAGCTGTCAACGATAACACATATTTGATATATTTATGTTTACTTTTAAAGAGTGGATTTAAATCGGTGACATGTCTTGATGCCTCCTCAAGATTAAGTTGTGATTTCCATCCGACACGTAGCCTAGTAGGTTGTTATAAAATGATTTACAGAAGGGGAAAGATTAAAAAAAAAAAAAACAGCTCAAAGTCATTAAATTGCTCAAGCGAATAACGAGGCTTTAATAGTTTGCTTCAGAGATTAAGTGCCATTTTGCTGCTCTCTTTCTTTTTTATTTCAAAAACACCACAACTCTGTCAAGGTGATTGGGTCCAAATAAATAAAAGAAGAAAAACAAATATTAAAGTACATATTTTATAAAAAAAATTAAATTATTATTATTGTTGTTGTTATTATTATTATTAGCTTTTTTTAAAAATGTAGGTTATTAAACACATTTGATAAGTAGACAATGACTTCCTTGTCGCTGCTGCTGCTGCTGCACTGGACCGATCTGTGTTAGGAGGTCACGTTGTCGTCTTAGCGAGGTTCTCCAGGATTCGCTCTAACGAGGTCTTTTCGCTCGAAATGAATAAAACGATGAGGGGGGGAGGTTGTGCGCGTGCGCCATGTTCAGCTTATTATTGATGGCTTAACAATTAAGGAGAGACGGAGTTCCCTAAGGGACAGCGACGGGTTCCATCTCTCTTTACCTGTGAAGGAAAGACGGAAAGAGAAAAGGAGAAAGAGAGAGTGTGTGGTTAATAATGATGATGATGATGATGATGACGGCGGCCAATTGAAAGAAGGAAGAGTCCGACGAAGAAGAACAAAAGTGGAAACGGACAAGCGTCAATTGTCTTTTCGCCATTTTCTCCAAGGAAAATAATTTTCGTATTATCAGAGTGAATAGAAGGTTATTATGCACTCTGGTATTATTATACAGTTGAGATCACCAAGTTCCAGAATAGAAAGATGCATATAATTCTTTATGAATTGTTTTATATACCTGGTTAAGGGTTATTATAAACATTACACAGTTTAATAAATTTATCTTCATTTTCTTATGTAAATGATACCTCCAAATTGCTATTTGCCTCAAATGTATACCACAAATTTTGCTTTTCGGAGAGTGACACATTTTATAGATGATTTATGAACGTAATTTATTAAAGAAAAGTGAACCTCGGAAATCTATTAACAAAAATCTTTTGTACTATAACGCATACCTCTATTTTAAGTTGGAACTTTCCCTAGATGCTATGCGCATAGGCCGATGAATTAGAATCGTGTTTAATATTTTATTGCACACCCTTCGGTCCGAATTAGAGTATGTATACGGATTGGCATAAGATCAATAAGGAGTTAAAGAACTTGTAAGTCAATAGAAGATCAGGTGTTCACTACATATTTCCTCCAAAACTTTTCCTTAGTTCTCTTAGCAGATTTCTTGGAATACATTCTTGCTGTCAGACATGTCGTTCCAACATGTCCCAAGCAGTCTCTGCTGGATTAAAATTTGGGCTCTCAAGAAGCCAGGGTAAATGATAGAAGTCATCTTAGTGCTTCCTAAGCCACTGCTCAACCAACCGTGTGCGATGAACAGTCGTCCATGAAGAAACCGTCATATGCAGAATAAAAGTGCAGCATTGCAGAATGCATTATGCCACCCTCGGAACGTTGATAAGTTGTCTTGATAAGACATGCTGGATCCATTGTTTTATGAAGTCCCACCAAGCTCTCATCTATTTCCGGAATAACAACGTGTATCATGATTCGTGGCCGTATAACTTTTTTCCAGCTTTTACATATCCTGTGATAATGTTCCACATAGCAATGTAGATGACTTTTCAACTCCCGGCGCATGGTTCTATCAAATATGGATTAAACACAGCCTTGGTTAAAATCATTTGTCAATTATTAAATGGAAGTCCTCTGTGGCTGTGGTTGCTTACAGCGTGAAGAAACAGTATGCATACTGACTGATGATCACTTTGTGATAAAAATGTATACCTATGCCAATAGAAGTCAATTTTTTGTGGTTAAGTGGAGTTGTGTCTCCTGTTTCTTATGCAGTTGAAGTCCAGTTTATTTGTGCAAATCGTTTTACACATTTGGTGTGCAGTGAGGCCGTTATTCTGGTTACTTGCTTGTGGTCAGAATAATGTGGATTGTCTGTGTGTAAAGTAATAGCTTCTTCTGAGATGTCTTTTAATGAGAAGAATGGTCTTTTGTTAAAATCTGATTTTAAACCAGTGGGGTTGTTTGATTTTGTTTCAGAGCGTGTAACAATGAAGTTCAATATGTTATGGATGCTTACATAAGCTTAGCACTAAAAATTGACTCCAATAAGAGAAATGTCTTAAGAGAAATAACTTGGATCACTCAATAATGAGAATTGAAAAAGCGTGGGTTCGAATCCCGTGAAATACATCTTTTTATTTATTTTTTACTTTTTTTTAATACTTTTATGTTTATTGTTGAGGTAACCATATAGAACTTCTGGTTATAAAAATATTTCTCAGACTGTTTTTGTGTTCATGGAAGACGACAGTTAGTGCAAAGTGCTCTGAGCTACTGAACAACGCCCTACAAAGTTCAGCTTATGTAAAATAAACATCCGGGTTAAATCACTCTTTAATGTCGAATGAGTGCATTTTAAAGAGGTTTGTTTATTTAATATAAAATAAACTACATCGAAACCGAACAACAACAAAAACTGGATCAATAAACAATAACAGCAGAGAAATTGTAAATGACATAAGGAAGGAAGACAAAGTCGAAAAGCAACCAAAAGGGAGGCATATCAACATAAATCAGATTCGTGTTCAAAACACAGAGGGGCCAAAAGAACATTAAAAAAGAATTAAGCGCACACGATTTACGTTAATTTTTAAAAACACGACCGCAAGCGATCTAGATCAGAACACTATTTATCAGAGGTGTGGATGCTTGAGTAATCGATTCTTTATATTTGAGAAGCGGATATTGTTTTCGCGATCGATGGGAAGTCCAAAGACGCTGATTTCTTGGAGGATTTGCGTCTTAAGAGAAAGTCGATAGCCATCCACAGAACATTGAGTGAACAGTTTTTTTGTTTTTTTTTTGTTTTTTTTCAGTGACACATAGGGGGTCGAGAATAAGAGTGTTGAACTTTGGACTCTATCATTGTGTTCCCCATCCAAATGCGATTTATCTCGTCGTCGTCGTCTTTTTCACTTTTGACACTTGGGCGATGACGAAAGTTCCCATTAATCGTCCTGGACTTTAGATCGTTTGGTGGAGGAAGTTTCGAAAAAGGGAGGATGGAATGAAAGAAGAGAAGAAAGAAAGAAAGAAAGAAGGAAAGGAAAAAAAGAAGGAGGGACATGCAAGAGATTTCTATCGGAGAAAAAAAATTATTAATAATAATTTTTTCCTTTGAACGTTGTCCCAACGGAGATTAAACGAGCCTCGTTGCACCGACAGCAGAGTTTTGCTGAATCATTTCGTCGAATAAAAAGTGACGACAAAAAAAAAGAAAAAAAAAAGATAAAATCGAATAATGTGGTTCATTATTAAAATAATAATAATAATAATAATAATAATAATAATAATAATAATAATAA
>JAHWFO010072354.1:817980-925003 GCA_023313115.1 Rhysida immarginata
AATAATAATAATAATAATAATAATAATAATAATAATAATAATAATAATAATTCTAACCGTTTTTGTATATGTAATTTTGATAATTTAAATTTTGTTGAATTTAATATTTGGTTTTTTAATTAAGATCCTATGTTTACAGTTCATTTACGACTTCCTAAGGCACACGTGGAGGTTCCTATTTCAGGTTATATAGAGAGTCTGCAAGATATAACGATACTTTGCTTGCTTTTAAGTCCGGTTTTTATTGCTCGGTTACATTGATATTTTACAGATATATTCTCAGACGCCTTACTTTTCTTACATGTGCACCGTTTGCGCACGACACAATTCATATCTGGCGGATATTGCTTCCCACATGTTTTCTAGCATCTCCAACGTAGTGCTTCGAATAGCTGCGGTGATTTTCCTCTTTGAATCGTCATTTGAATTTTGTGTTGTGCGCAACGGTGCACATGTTGAAATTTAAGAAAAGTAATGAGGCTGAGAATATGTCTTTAAAATGTCAATCCAATCGATCAATAAAAAACGGAGTTATAAGCAAGCAAAATACCGTCATACATACATAAGTCTGTTACCTTATTTTTTGCTGAAATTAAGAATTGTGATGTGAATATGATTTTATTGAAATAATCGTAAAAGAGATTAAAATATAAATTATCAAGTAGAGAATAAAATTAATTTGCTCGTCAATTAATCCTCTAAATTCATACTCGTACCAATAATGAAAAATAAGAAAAATCGATAGTTGATATATTTGTTTCTGATGAGGAAAAATGCTTGCTATATAACATTCCTTATAGTTTTTGTTCCTAGGAAGTGTAAGCTCAGAGCAATGCGACTCATAGCGGGAAGTGTATTCAAATGAAATAAGGATGTTTTCTGCCATAAATCAACGGAAAATTCTTTATGAAATCGATCTTATAATTTTATTTTAATATTTTTAACCTCTGTGGTTTAGTATACTGTGTACACACACACACACTTGCCAATGAATTAGAAACTATTTTGTAAATAAAATTAGAAACACATGTTTACTATTTTATTGGACCTCCTTTGTATGCATGCGGCTTGGCATAGCGTCAGTAAGATGCTGATGCACTTGCTGAACCAACCGTGCGCCATAAACAGCAGCATTTTTGTCCATGAAGAAGCAGTCACATGCAGGATAAAAGTGCAGCATTGCAGGATGGACTTGGTCGGCAACAATGTTCACGCAATCATGGAACAAGTTACATACCAAAAGAAGAAGCTCCTTACCATGCCGCCACCACCAGAGCTTTGAGTTGTCTTGATAAGGTATTCATTGCTTTATGGGGTTCCCGCCAACCCTCTGCCTACCATTGGTACAAAACGATGTATATAGTGATTCGTCAGACCACTTAAAAGTCGTCTTATGATAAGATTTACCCAACTCCTTCTTAAATAAGTGCACGCTTCAATCACATGATCTCAAAATATTTTGCATAAATACGGATTAAGCAAATTCACAGTGTTTCTAATTCATTGGTTAGTGTCTGTACATACACCGACATACAACTTTTCCCTTCTCTGCATTTGAGAACCTTGTGCTTGGCTCTATCATAGTCCGCCTTTGGGACTTGGCTCCCGGCTTGATTTTTCCAAAATAAGAAAAGAATAATAAATAAATAAATAAATAAATAAATCTTTCCCTGTTTTGATGGACATTTAGATATATTGCAATTTTAAGTAAAATCGGAACATCCTCGTGGTTCACATATAACTGAATGAAGTGACGGCGGTCGAATTAAGGTAATCGACAACGAACGCCATAATATGACAGACTTTGACAATTTCTTTTTTCGTTCTAATAATTTCATTTTGATTTTGTACATTTGTGTCCATAAATTAAGGGATTTTCAAGAATGAACTGTCCTGACTGTTCGACCGGGACTAAACTTGGTAGGGGATGGATGCAGTAGTTCTTCTTAACACCATCCCAACACAAAAAGTCAAAAACAAAATTGGAGCATTCCAAACAGTACCGGGACTCATTGGAAAACATGAAATAACTCCATTGTGCCTATCCATGTTCGGTGCACCACAACAAGCACCCCGTCCTGTAAGCTTTGCACCTCATGTGTCTCCTGGCATGCTATTTGGAATACTGTTGTTGCCGCCAATTCGCTGGCAAGGTTGTTTGCCATTCTTCGTCGGTTCCGTCTGGCCGTTAGTGACAAATAGCTACTAACCGGATGATGCGTGGATGTCCTCTGCTATAGCATCGGGGAGTATTTCCGTCCTGCTAGAAACATTTCACAGGCGAGAGATGATGCTGGTTGACATGTTAAGAGCGTGGGACAACACCATTTACACTTATAATTGGCCTGCCTCCTATACTTTTGGTTTGCAGGTCCAAATTGACACGATGGGCCATAACTAACAATTGGCAACCGATCAATGTCCCAGAGTGTCGTACAGGTCTTCTTGTATGGCGCAATGGCGGTGGCCCGAGATAGAAAGGGTTTTCCCATTTTATATTTGGTGTCGGGATTGGCTTGGGAAGACAACCTCACTGGTGAACAATCAAAAACACCGGCCTCGAACCGAGGCTAGAAACCTAACTGCCCCCTCTTAAAGTTGTATACAAGGTGAGGCAAAAACTGGTAATTGTCCAGATTGGAATCAGAGCAGTTCATTCCCGAAAATCCCTTAAGCTTTGGGCACCAGTGTACATGCAATTATACACTTGAGATATTTATTTGAAATCCGACTTGCTTTCACTCTTTTAAGACTGTCCATAGGGGAATGCGACCTCGTGAGATCAATGACATTTACAGTTATACTCTTTTTAGTATATCAGTTAGTATTATATTTCTAGAAAACCATTTAATTAATTCAATCTATTGCCACATATGGATCTCATCCATTCATTCACAAAGTAACTGTGAATTACTCAATGGGCTGATTATGAAAGGACCTTTCCTCGACGTTTTATGCGAAATGAATAGGAATTTGATCGTCTCTCGAAACAAGTGCAGAAATATAGCCTACTCATGAACACCATTGTAATTTGTTAACAAAAATAATATTATGAAAGCTGAGCACAATAATAAAAGCGGAGCCCAGCGAGTACAATGGGAATTCCGCCTCGACATCCGTCTTTTTCGATTCGGGAAGGAATTAGGAAATTGATAAGGATGGCCGGGGAATTTTCTACTTGTTGATTTTCTACATATATACATAGATTGATAATATTTTTTTCCTCCTCGTGTAGCAACCGATCCGTGAGCACGTGAACAACTTTGACGTCATCGATCTCCCTATCTGTGTCGAGTTTCTGTGAATTTACTTTTTGACCCCAATTTTTTTTCTTTCTTAACTTTGACACTAACGTCAAACGGAGAGATCATTAAGATTTTTTTAAAAAATAACATGGATAATATTATATTTTCAGACTATCCAATTTTTTTTTTCACTTGAATGCAACGACAAGATTAGAGGTTTCTGTTAAAGATTTATTCGGAGATTAGCGCGGAATGCGAAGAAATTGCTTCGGTGCCCTTTTTTTTACAATTTTTTTTTTTCATCTTCAGTTTTGTTTTGGATTTTTTTTTTTTATTTTTTTTAAATTTAAAAATAATTTTTCTTAATACTAAAATAAAATTTTATAAACAAAAGTGATGTTTCTTTATGTTTAAAATTTTTTAAATCAGATCAATTTATATCTATCTCAACGTTAAAATTTTATTTGAATCGTTTCTATTTTAAATACCAAGTGATTATTATTATTATTATTATTATTATTATTATTATTATTATTATTATTATTATTATTTACTATAAAAATCTTATTTTACTGCAGAATAAACAATGGTCACAAATCAAACCAATATGGAAATTAGATATTCAATAATTATCATACAGGAACGTCAAAATGTTATTACTAGGGTTCGGATTTTCCATATAATGCATATTTTTCCCGAAGTAGTAACTCATTTAAATGATGTGTTATGCACTGTTAGCCCCCTCAAGAACTGGTAGCCTAAGTTTTATTGTGCATATAAATGCATATTTCAAGCTTTAGCGCATATTTTTGCATATTATCGGCATTTTTTCTTATTAAGGCATATTTAAAATTAATTTTACGACCTATTAAGTATGTTATTTAGAAAAAAAACCCAAAATAAATGCTTTCATTGATTGGGCCAGAAGGCACCAGATGAATGTACACTCCGCTTCTAAGAGCCTTTTGTTGTAAAGAGATCTTTTCTGTAGAACATTTGGAAAATTTTTAATTTTTGCTATGGTTTAATTTGCTTTCGTTTTTATCGTCCATTTTCATAAGTATGGCAATGAAAGCAACGCGTGAAAGTAAATTTTTGGCACTTTTCTTAGGGCATATTTTGGCTTTTTTTAGGGCATATACACTGAGTGGCCAGTTTATTAGGAACACCAATGACTATGCAAATCCGTTGGCATAGCAATTACTACGTATCAGTTGATCACGTGACAGTCAGTACCAATATAAAGCGAGAACACACCGGTCAATTGCAAGTGGTTAGACCGTCACTATGGGAAAAACAAAGGATCTGAGCGACTTCGAGCGTGGGATGATACTTGGTGCCCGCCGAGGTAAACTGAGTATCCGTATCGCACGTCTTCTAGGCTTTTCCCGAACAACCATTTCAGTGGTTTACCAGGACTGGTTAAACAACCAAAAAACAACCAGCCAGAGACAAGCCTGTGGTCGCAAACGACTCGTCGATCCAAGGGGTGAACGTAGGATGGAAATACTTGTTCGTGCGAATAGAAACGACACGACTCGTCAATTAACCGTGGAGTACAACACTGGACCGCAGAATAACATTTCTGAACGCACTACACGCCGTACATTGGCAAGGCAACGCACTCCACCAAAACCGTAAAATCATCAACACTGGGATCGTCGACGACTGGAAGGTATGCTGGACGGATGAATCCCGTTTCCTATTGCACCATGCAGATGGCTGACGCAGAATTTGGAGACAACAACACGAAGCGATGGACCCCTCCTGTCTGGTTTCCACTGTTCAGGCTGATGGAGGCTTTGTAATGGCCTGGGGAATGTTTTCCTGGCATACTCTTGGTCCGCTGATACTTGTAGAACAACGCATTAATGATCAGGGCTGTCTGAACATTGTTCCGACCACGTTCATCCCTTCATGGCTACTGTGTTTCCCCCATCGGAAGGATACTTCCAGCAGAACAATGCTCCGTGTCACGAGGCTCGTATCGGATGGAATGATTCCAGGAGCACGATAATGAATTCAACTTACTCCTCTGGCCACCACAGTCCCCAGATTTGAACCCAATCGAACATCTTTGGGATGACCTGGAACGGGTTATTCGAGGCTTGAATCCACCACCATCCAATAAGCATCAACTGGGAGCAACTGTTGCATCCGCATGGACAAACATCACGGAACAATGCTTCCAGAGGCTAATTGAATCTATGTCACGGCGAATTCGTGCTGTTATAGCTGCTAGGGGTGGCGCAACGTAGTATTAGGGGAGTGTTCCTAATAAACTGGCGACTCAGTGTATATGTGCATATTTTAGCAGTTTTTAGTGCATATAAATCCGAACCCTAGTTATTACAGAGAAACTATTACAGTTACAGCTCTATGGTTGGTCGAATGGGGGTCAGGAGAGGAATGGCACTTGCCCCGCCCCCCATAAATCAAGGAAACCTATATAAGAACACATGATTTTTTCTGTAAATAAGATGTACGCGATGAAACTTTGGAGTATTGGTATTAATTAGCTTTATTCAGCAAACATGGATATTTGATGCACTTTTTCATAAACTTCTTTTAGATATGTAGACTTGCCACCCCCCCCCCCCGCCAACATAAATCCTAGCTATGCCCATGGTTGAGAGAAAGACTAACTCATCAAGATTTTTTTTTACAATGTCAATACACTTCTACATGTGCATCCTTTATCGTCCGCAGAACATCTAATTAGTAGCGATATAAAATTTCGCGCCATGAATTTTTTAACAATTTTTTGTGTAGCATCAGTAATATGCTCTGGATCAGATACACGTGTTGCATATTCCCATAGTCTAGGGGGTTATGTGTTTGGTGACCATAGTGTCAGGGTAGCGGACCGCCGCGCCCAATCCAGCTGTAGTCCACGCAACGATGCTTTTGTAATCGGGTGATGATCGTCCATATTCCCTCCTAAAATTACGTGGTATAGTGATCGGTGGTTTGGTTTCAAGATGCCATTTTCACGTTCTTGCGACTGCAGCGTCTCCTATACCAACTTAACCACTACTTATAACAAAGCGAGAAAAAAATCTTCATGACTTTAAAGATTCCGACGTGGATTCGAAACAGAGATCACAAGTATCAAACTCGTCGCCTTTATTTCATAAGCTGGTCTTTCTCTTGCGACCAACCATACAGCTGAAACCTATTTCCAATGAAGCTGGTTAATTTCAGCAACTATGACTGAAATGCTTTGTTTCAATTGTTTGGTATTCTAGATCTTCACTTGGTAAGCCAAACAAAAAAAAAGTCTAAGGGAGACGGATTCATGTAGTCCTGATCCTGTTGAAACATAAGTGTCCAAAATTCCATCAGACACCATGTGTGCTCCAAAAATTATTACGGCCGCTACTCTTCGAGGAACGCTTTCCACCACATTTTGGTAAAGAGCTTCAGGAATTTTCTTCCATTCTTCCTCAAGAGCGTTGATCAATTCCGTAACAGATGTTGCGGAATGTGGTCTAGTCCATAGTCGCCGATCCAGTTCATCCGACAGGAGTTCAGTGGTACAGTGATACTTAAATCGGTACTCTATACATGCCACTCTATTTCTTCAATCTCTGTTTCCTCAAACGATTTCCGCACACACTTTGCTTTGTGAGAAAGATCATTATCATGGTGGTACAGGAATGGTTCAATTCTAAAATACTGTCACAATGTTAACGATGCAGATTTGTCCAAAATGCCAAAATAACTAGTAGCATCATAGTTTCTGCTACAGGAACAAGTTCGCATATAGTATTCTTCGGGCATCCCCCAAACCCAAACATGACCATCTGATTACCAGAGGGTATACCGAGATTTGCCGGTCCTTAAGACACGTTTCCATTGCCGATGAAGGGAGGATACCACTTTTCCACAAAAAGAATTTTAAATCATCATACATTGAAAGGATACATATGATGATTAAAAACTCTTTTTGTAGAAAAGTGGTATCCTTCCTTCATCTGTACGCAAGTATCCACAGTTCACCAAGGTCAGTTAATTATATCGTTTATACATGTATAATTTTAGCTACGTTTCCCTTGTTCCATGGTTCACTTTCGATGACCTCTACGCCATTCAAATTGTCACTTTGCACTAGTGCTCTCCTTTTGTGGGGTTTAGGAGCAGCAGCACGTCCATGGAAACCTAGGATGGCGGTGATTGAAGTGGCATTCGGAACTCTTGTAGCAATTGTTTCAGCTAAAACTTGCGATTACATCTTGTTACACGAGCTAGCGCTCAACGATTTTTTGGCCTGCCACTTAGCGGTTTCACTGATGTTGCTCCTTGAGATTTCTACTTGAGTTGATGCCAGAAACGGGTATAAAACGACAGAACTCTCAATACTGTACCAATGTGTCCAGTTAGTCCAATAAGGCATGTTTCTACGCTGAAGTGCCAAAAGTCATGGAAGCTTCGTATGCAAATATTCAGGTGTGGCTTGCATCCCGTAAAAGGTGTATAAATAGACAGAGCCGTATCAATGCTGTCACTTCGACTATTAGCAGTTGTCTGAAACGTCTTGTAACGTGATTATGGCTAGACGACGAGAATTATCGAGTTTGAAAATGGAGCTAGACGAATTTAAAAATCTCCGATCCACAGTGTCAAGTATGTACAGAGAATACCTTATTTCAAGCAATACCTCCCACCATGGATTGCTGACCACGGCTGCTAAATGCTCGTGACCAATATCCGAGCAGAAAGGCCCTTCGTAGCAGATACACGTCACTACGTCAATTAACAACAGCATTCAATGAGGGACATACTAGAAGCGTGTCTCTGAGGTCAGTGCATCGAAATTTGGCACTGATGGAATATGCCAGCAGAAGACCGACAAAAGTCCCTTTACTCATAGCACGCCATCGGAGGCAGCCCCTCACCAGGGCTCGTGACGATATTCATTGGACTTTAGATACACATAGTTTGGTCAAATGAGTCACGATTCAGGTTGCTGCAAGCTTATGGTAGGGTTCGCATGTGGCGCAGACCCTAAGAGGCCATGGATCCAAGTTGTCAGGAAAACACTGTGCAAGCAGGGTTTGATCAAATTGGACCTACCATTGACTGGGACCTGCTTCAAGATCATTTGCGCTCTCCATGGTTTTCATATACCGTGACAACGATGGGATATTTCAGGAGGTCAATGCGTCATGTCACCGGATCAAGAATACTTGCGATCAGTTTGAGGAGCATTCTGAATAATTCCAACGAATGAATTGGCCACCTAGATCTCCAGACAAGAAACCATCGAAGATATTTGGAATATTGTCGACACAAGAGGCTGCACCTGCAACATTCACGCAATTATGGAGGGGCTATCAAGTTTGCATGGCTGAACATCTCTACTGATAGAGTCTATACCACGTCGAGTTGCTGCACTTCGCCGGGCAACAGGAGGTCCTACACGATACTGAATAGGTATCCCATAACTTTTGGCACTTCAGTGTATTTATGTTTCAGATTTAGACACCATAGACATGTAAATTAGGACACGTAACATTGATTTGGAGCAGTGTCCGAAATTTTTAATCTCATAGTGTATTTCGGGATACCCTCAGTACCTAACTTAAACCTAAATAAGGTCTTACACGAGATTTATTTCAGTTTAGAAAATAAGAGAAAAATATTTTAGAAAAATTATTGTAATTATTATTACAAAGTAAAATTTGTAAAACTATGCTATTCTCGATTAACTCATTACATAATTAACTAAATTGTAATGTATATTATAATTGAACTAGGGAGTACGTTAAAATTAAGTAGCTTTGAGGGGGGCTCCTTCTCAAATTTTATTGAAATCCTTTCACGGGTTGAAAACTGCAACGTTAACGAGCGCTAAACGACGTTATTACATTTGAGAGGGTTAACCAAGAGTAAAAGAAGCACGTGCTCTCGAGATTACTTACACACGCAACGCAAATACTTCGAAAGGGTGTGTTAACAATGTGCGAATTTTCGAATTTTATTTTTAAAGGCAATTTTTCATCCGCCGCAGCAGAAAGAAGGAAGAAGGCGCTATAGAGAGAAAGAGAGAGAGAGAGAGAGAGAGAGAAAAGGGCGAACGGCGCTTAGCAACCAGAGCCCGACATCATAAATCGTGCGTCTGGGCTGAATTTAGCCGCCATGTTGAAAGGGCCTTGAAAGGAGAGATGACCTTCAGACGCGCTTCGGCTCGGGCTTAAGGCCAAGCGACAATGTGCGTGGGGCCCTTTGCCTCGTGAACTGGGTGTCGAGGCGTTCGGGGCTATTACACCAGCGACGAGGAATGTCCAGCGCTAGACTGCGAGAGGCCTTGGCAAGGAGAAAAGAGGATAAAGAAAAAGAGCGCGCACGGGCGGGCGGGCATCCACGAGCCGGGATAGATCGATGCGTGCATTTTTTTTTTAATTTTCTTATTCTCTATTAAAAAAGACATGATTTTATTATTATTATTATTACTATTATTATTATTATTATTATTATTATGAGCGCGCGCAATGCCTATAGCGACTCTTTTGAGTTATGGCTACGCATAACGCATTCTATTCTTATTGATGCCGTAGCGAGATAACAATCCCCACGTGTGCTGCTCAGTCGAGTCCAACTGCCAAGAAAAGCGCACTGTTTTGTATGGCGCGTGCCAAAGTCTCCTCTTTATCCACGTTGCTCAAACACGGGGTTTCTAACGCTTTAAAAAGGCGACGGTGCAGAGCTGTTCCCTTTTTGATGGCGGCGTTTTCGTACAAATGAAAAAGGAAGAGAAAGAGCTGGTCGCACGTTGCCCACGTGCTTGAAAGGAAACTTTTTGGCCACGCTGAGACCAAGGAAGCGTCTGAGACTGGTTGTGGAAATTTCCTGCCTTCACTGGCTTCTCCTCTTCCGCTCGCGGGGGCCTCAGCCAGCGTTCTCTCTCTCTCTCTCTCGCGCGCCCAATCGCTAAGACAGATTTATGAGTGGAAACGCCGTCGTCGCCTGTAATACCCATTTTGCCTCGAAACAGACAAATTTTTAAAGCTGAGAATGCAGCCCAACAACAAGAACAGTGAATATAAAAATCGCGAATGTCGGTTTTTACGAGCATCCAGTGATTCATTCGCTGTTTTTTTTTCTTCTTTATTTTATTTTATTATTATTATTTTTTTTTTGAGTCGGGGGTATTTCAGATTTTTTTTTTTAATGTGGTGGAACGATAATCAGCTCGTCGATAAAACGCGATTAGAGAAACAAATGCGACCCAACTAACGTCACTACTCGTGCTGTTTCCCGGAATTGAAGAAAACTTTTTTTTCTATCGAATTTCTTCAATGTCAACTTTAAAAAAAAAAAGCAAATAACATGGCCAGTCGCGATGACTTTATGAAATACCCAAAGGGAACAGGGTGAAGGACTCTTTTTGTTATGCCAAGGCTAATGCACACACATGCAGGCTAATGAATTAGTAATATTTGTAAATTGGTTTTTATCCTCTTTTTCTTTATACTCTTTAAGAAGGAGTTGATGAGTCCAATCAAAGAAGTTTGTAGCAAAAGAAGGACCTAATTCAGTTGGAAAAGGCACTCATTATCTAGTTGGAGTCACGATTGAAACAACGAAGCGGCTTAGTAGATTCTCGATATCCAGAGTATTCAATCATGAGCGAGACAACTTGTACGAAGAAATAGGACATCCACTCTGACAATTATTTTAAACAAGGCTGTTTCCGCCCCACATCTGGCAGAACCTTGCGCCGGGAATTGAAGCAAAGGTCACATGCATATACGAAAACCCTAGATTTCTGCAAAGAACAGGGAAGTTCGTCTACAGTGGTATCTGAATGTCGTCTGGAACTGGAAACGAGAACACTGGAAGAATGTTATATGGGTGGACGAATCACGATATACGTTGTCGACTGATCATGGTGTCATTGTATGAAGATTCTTCTGTTGGTATAGAACTGGCCACTAATTCATGGAAAATTGGGTGCGTACCACGGACTACCTGAACATTGTTGCTGACCAAGTCCATCATGCAATGTTGCAATTCAATTCTGTACGGCCAAGGATGTCGTAAGCAAGAATTCTGCGATTCCCTAGGCCCTTATTCCATGTAGGGAATTTTGCGCCGGACCTAGGTTCCAGAAGAACTACTGGAAGCCAGCTTCGCTAAGAAAGCGAGTCAGGCTTCCAATAGATTCCTAGTGAATGACCTGAAGTATTGAATGGCATCTAAGCGTTGAATGTCTGATGTGCGCAAGAGCAGCGCACTCGAACAATATATGAATGACCACCTTTAGGCACTCTTCTTGGATTTCAAGGCGATGGTTCAATCGCCTATAGCTTAAGTGGGCTGAAAGAACTTTAGGTAAAAGTGTGGCCAGAAGTTCTCTTCGAACGATCTTGATAAATTTAATTGAATATTTTATCATTTCGAAACAAAATTTTGATGTCTGAAATGCCAAGCTGGTGAACATCAACTTCCGACATTACCGTCCATTGATGAAGAAACCTAGTCGCCTGCAAAAAATGTTCGCCGACATGAATTTTTGTGGATTTTTACCACGTGATCGCGGGTTACTCAATATGATCTTAGAAATTGGAGGAACGTTTCCACTTTTACCAATCTTGTTTGCAAGTGAATGGCTTGCTGTCATATTCAGTTTACAGAATTTGAAAAGAAGACCTCAACCTTCTTGATAACGCACGAAAATGTTTTTGTAATTGTTTGGACTAGTGGCCCAGACGTTATATCTAGTTTAAGAAATTATGCCGGAGACTAAAATTAAAAATTAAGGAAAATGACAATGCATGAGCAGTACATAATTTTAGACAAATTTTTTAATCGCAGTGTGCTCAACCTCTCTCGTATTGTGATGGCAACACTAAAGGTGGTCATCCTTCCCGTTTTGGGTTAATAATTTAGCTCAAACTATTCCCACTGGTGGTGCAGCCATAGCTCTTCTTCTTGAATTTAAGTCAAAAGGAGCATACTTTTATATGAGTTTCTGTGTTGTGAGAATGAAACAGTGGGAACATTACACGAGGTTGCTAAATAATCTGTGGAGACGATGCTACGATGCAGATTATCTGATAAAAGTGGGTACGCCACCATTTCTTTAAAACCCTGTCTCCTCAAACCATTGCTGCATACACCTTGCCTTGTGACAAGGAGCATTTTTATGTTTAGTATAGGAATTGTCCAATCCCAAATTGTTGTCACAATGTTACAATACTGAATTGTCCAAAATATCATAGTTCCTGATACTGAATACTCTGTTCCAATCCAAACCATGAAAATGAGTCCCATGCATGTTAAGATAGAAAACGAAAAGAAAAATTCCACGACCTGGATTAGAACGAGGGCCCACGAGTATATAGTTCGTCGTCTCTACCAACTGGGTGGTACAACAAAGCTGTCTTCAAATGTCCTAAAGACTACAAGCTAGTCATTTTGGGCAGGCACACGGTTCACAGGTCGGGAACCCCTCCTTTCTAAACCATCAAAATGCTGATAAAAATCATAATAAAGTAATAAAAAATTACTGGAGATGATGCTTGAATCCAGATCGCGGATTTTTTCCTTTCGTTTTTCATCCTAACATGTTTATCTTGTGCGGGAGCATTATTTCTAGTACTTAAATTTTTACTTTATTATGAGCCCCATATCATGGTGTCGCCTCCACCGTAAGCACCATGCAGTCAGGCATGAAGCTTTCTCCAAGCATCTACCAGACTCAAAGTGTGCACCGAGATTCGTCTCTTCATAAGGCATGTTTACATTGTTCTCTGACCAGTTTAGGTGTTCCATGATCTGTACACCATTCTAAACACCACTTCGCATTGATTCTGCTGATGCGGGTTTTATGATGAACCTAGGATCATAACAGTTGAACGAGTTATTTGCAGAATGACACAAATCTCGCGTACAGGCTTGTTGCAAGTATCGATGCTGATTAAGTTCATATTATCATATTGATGGCCTATCCCAATGGAGATAGCTTCTTCCAACAAGATCGGCCTTGGTGACTCAGTGCTTGCGTGATCGCCTCTGATGCCCGAGGACACGGACTCGATCCCCGCCGAGGACGACGAGGATTTTTTCAGGGGGAAAATCCTGAGATCACGCACTTCCTTCGGAAGGGAAGTAAAGCCGTTGGTCCCGTGTAGTTGTTTGCCGGCTGCACGTTAAAGAACCCTTGCGAGGCAAAATTTGCGGCCCCTATAACGCCGTCCTGAAATGACCATAGCAGTTGAAAAGGACGTTAATACCAAATAAACCAAACCAAACCAAACCAAACCAAACCAATCTTCCAACAAGACAATGAGCCATGCCATGGTGCTTGTATTGCGCAGGAGTGGTTTAAAGAACATGAGGGAACATCTCGTGGAGGCAATGCCAAGAAAAATCGCCGCAGTATTGAAGGCAAAAGGTGGTCCAACAAAATACGGATGATATGTTTTCGCTAAAGTTCTCATTTGAAAACTAAGGGGGCGGGGAGTTCTAGAAATTTAGGCGTCGACTGCTAAGGTCATTTTGCGCCTTTTACACAAGTTATATCTGTACGCAGCCCGGGACAAACACAAATATCCTTGCCCACGGCCAGGCGGACTGGAGAACTAGAAAGTATACGCCCTATCCCTCTCGGCCACCTGGCCGGCTGAAAACTAAGGAACTATGGCGTGGAATTACCTATGTATGAAGAAAAATACTTCTTACCAGAAAAGAATATCCGAGATATGGAACGCCGAATGTTCTTTTCTGGTAAGACAGTATTTCCTTCTCTATACAAAAAAGTTCTCGTTTGTTTTCGCAGTGTTTAAGATTAGGATAATGCAAATCGAAATTATTTTTATATACCCTGTGACTTGCGGTAAGTTATTCAGTAAAACTTCGTTTTGAACTGGAATTTTGAACTTTATTCTAAAACTGGGGGAGTGGGAACCATGCGGGCTACGTAATACTGTAGAGTACTGCTTGTGTACAATGCATAAATTATGTGAACAGAACAACATTAGAATACCTATAGTGTAGCAGATTTAGAATGAAATGATATGAAATTGGACAGCTTACCAAGGGACATCACAAAAGATAAACAAAATAATAAAATACATTACATTACACAATATGAATCTACTAGTTCGCCATCACAATTGATTGAAATAATTCCAGGCACTTGCAAGCACATCAATTATATCCTTAATGTTTATTGTTTCTATAATTCGCAGCCGTTTGTCAAATATTTTGTTTGAGAACAACTTGACCCCCTGCCTTACAGTCCGCACCCAAGATTGTTAGAGAGAGGATCTAACAACCTTGGTTACCATCTGTTCCAAGATCTAAAGGAGATCATCGGCAGCCTGCATTTCAACGACGATGAACAAGTGAAAACTGCGTTCTTTCTTCACCGGCGGCAGCTTCTATGAAGTGATCATGCGGAAGTACATAGAATGCTACGACAAGTGCTTAAATAAACTTGGAAACTATGTGGAAAAATAGTTAAAGGTACATAGAATCTGGTAAAGAAAAAATATATAGAAATTGAAAATATATTGAAAAAATATATTTGTTTTTTGTTTTTGAAGTTATTGTTTTTGTTATTGAAATATATTTGTAGGTTTGTTTTTAATTGCAAAACGGATCTTACTTTACGAATAACCCTCGTAAAACGGAAAGTAAAGGACGATTTAAAAATACTTATTTAAAGGACAACTCTACGGTCACATACAAATTTATTTGAATCGAAAGACAAACGCATTAATAACATCGTAACATATTTAAAAGTTTTTAATTCGAATCCTAAATGTATGAAAAAAACGAATTTTCAGAGCGTGATTTGAAATAGAGAGGCATAGGCCGTGACGCGTTGGAGTCATGCTCCCAGACTGTGGGATCGTTCACACACAGGCTGTTCACAAATACGTTCGCTAAAATGACAAAATTTTAACCCCTCCCTCCTCTTTGTAAAACTTTGTAACATTAACCAAACCCCCCCTCCGCCAAATGAACGTACAATTACGTATTTTTTGTACGTAATATATCCGAAAACCCCCTTAAAAGAAGAAATCTTTTCACATAAAAATAGGAGCCGCAACCACGTGTATAAGCAGAAGAGATTTTTTTTAAGAATAAGCTTATAAGCGAACGATCACCTTTTGATAACCCTCTCCCTCTCCCCGATTTTACCGTTCACTTTTGTCAGTTTTGGAATCCAATCCCCACTCCTCTCCCTCCTGTCAAGCGTATTTTGTGAAAGCAAGCTTCGCAGTGAAGCGTTAATATTCACTCTACGCATAAACAAATTGCGTGTTCAGTTCACTATAATTTTCACAATGTCTGCACATGAAAGCAGCGATTCCGAAATCAGGATTGATAATTATGATGAAATGGAAGCAAATTTTAATAACTTTTTGAAATAGTTTTATTTTGAAAATGAATGCTTATTGAACACTTATTTTGAAAATGAATGCTTATCCCCCGTGTCCCGTCCCAATTTTCGAATTGAAAAATTTTAATAAAATTGATCACAAATGAGCATGTTTTTATTTCTATTATCCTTGACATCATATACAGCAATTAGCAATGGATCCCCGATTTAATCTAATTCTTTTGTCTTCATCATTTATATTGTATAAAATTACGTTAAAATTTACAACTTATGTTGAAAAGGCCGACCTCCATTAGAATAGATGCTGCGGAAAAATTATTATTCCTTCAGAAGAATACAGTATAAAGGATTTGTAAAAAAAAAAAAAAAAAAAAAGTATAGTGTGTCTTATGCAGGCGTTGTCATTTCCTTAATTTTTCGCCTTAAAAATTATTCTCCTGAATTAGTCAACACTTCTGGGAAAATCACTGAGATAGTCTGAACAATCACTACAATGTCGTATGTACGAAGGCGATATCCACGTGACTCAAAGCAGTCGCGTGGAAGCATTCCTAATAGTGCCATTTAATTTGAATAAATTTAAATATTTTTTTCCTTTTGCAATTTTTGATTTACATATTAGAGTTATTTATATTAATTCTTGCATTTAAATTTTAATTTTTATATTTACTTTTTTTTTTTAACATTTATTTCATTAAAATATTTGTAAAGGTGAAGAACTTGTAAATAAAGAACAAATTTTTTTTTAATATGTAAAATTTTATTCGTTATTTTAATATAAAAAATACAATTTTTTATTCTCATTATTATAATACAATATTTACAAATGAATTCAAAGAGGAACATATGTCAAACTTCATGTAAAACTTCAAGGGGTCGAGAGGTCGAGGGATCGCACACAACTCGTGTGGAAAAATAATTTAAATTTAAAAAATAAAAAATTAAAATATTCTTTCCTCTTTTTTTTTTCCTTTTTTGTTTTGTTTTAACAATTATAATTTTCTCATCTACTTCCTTAATATAATACAAAATTTGTTTTACATGTATCAAAAAAAAAAATCTTCCACTTTTTATCTGTTACTAAATGTCACTTTTCTTTCTTTTTTTTTCCCAAAATTAACACGAACCACCTTGAGTTTTTGTTTAGTTTGAGAATTAAATTAGAAATAAATTAAAAATTGTCCAGAGAAAATAAAAAAAAAAAATCTTGAACAAGGGAAGATTTTTTTTTCTCTTTTATTTTAAAAGTTTTATTATTAAAAAACAAATTCAAATGCGATGACTTTCAGATCTTCCAAAGTGCAAAAGGGAATTCTCTCCTGCCACCCAGACCCCACACTCTTCAAGTAATAAATAATGTCAACATGGCGTGTGGGTAGGGTAATAAACATAGGAGAGAAGCCCTTTCCTTACTTTTGGAGACCCACCTCTCATCAACTTGTAAAAAAAAAAGAAAGAAAAAAAAGGAGGGTAAGGTCTATACTGGGGATTCTGGGTACTCTGACATACAAAGGTAGAGGGAACTCATTGGAAAGGTCGAAGAAATGAGTCAAATAACTCTCCTGGCCCTTGTCCTCATTTCAATAAGTTAAGAGTTACAACACACAAACACACACGAGGGCAGTCACAGGGTGGAGAGTCAACTCTGGTTTCTTCCTTGGCCTTAACCATTAATAATAAACAAATAATAATTAGGAACTTCAAAATATGGAGTCTAAGTTCGTTTTTTTTCTGTATCAAAAAACAATAAAAGATCTAAAAAAATTTCAAGTGGGAGTAAGGAGGGAGAAAAGTGAAGGGATTCCCCAAACATATCTAACGAGTGGCTTCCTCGACTTAAAAAAATTTTTATATAATTTTATGTTAATGAAAAATTCAGTATTTGCTTTAATTTAGCTCGTCCAAGTTTAAAAATAAAAAATCCAGAGGAAGATACCACTCGCCAAAAGGCAGCATCGAGAAACCGAAGTAGTCGTTAAAAAGGAGCGAGGGGGATTATGCTGTGCAAAAGCAAAAAATTTATTAAGTACACCAACCAATTTTACAAATAAATATTCCTAATAATAAAATTAATAGCCATACAATATTTGCCAACGACAATCCCGTAGACCAACCCCTCGCCGCTTCTTAAAAACCTCAGGTTCCCAAACGTGCTAAGTGGGGACGACAAAAGTCTTCCAAATTATTCGGCAACTCGGATATGGGAGGCTTATGATGGCAGGGAAAGAAAATTCTAAAAATGTATACAAAGTTTAACTATTGCCTTGTTTGCATATTCCCTCGAAATTAAAACCTTATCGTGCTTCAAATGGTTGGCAAGGGTCGGGGAAAAGGGTAAAAAGAAATTTTCTGGAATGCTTAAATCGAGAGCTACTTCTGTGAAATTCTTTTAGGGAACGAGGGGAGTAGAAGGATAGAGAGAAAGAGAAATAAAAAAGAACTCGTATAACATTTGAATTTAAACTCAATAAATTACTTTTTTCAATAAGTTATTATATAGAACCAAAAGGTTGTCGGTTGAATAGTATCATTACATTTTTTTTGTAATATTTATAAACTTTTTATACAAAGCGATGAAAAACGATGACTTGGATTTTGGCTCTTTATAAATTGGTTACATGCAAAGTGGGGATGGGCAGCAGCCTTTGCGCGGAAGGAAAGTGGGCAGAAAAAAATAAAAACAAAAACAAAATTCTTTAAATAAAAAACTATTTCCCGTCAAATTCCGCACCAAATCAATGATGATGAAGTAAATGGATAATAAAACGATGACAATGATCAAAAGTTTATCGAACTATTTACAATGCTATAGGAAAAGTTTCGTTCTCCTCCAAGAAGTATAACAAAGGGATAAGAGGTCGGTTGGTGGCTTAGTTTTTTTTTTTTCCTTTCGGTTCTCTGCAGCCATCTGAAAATTACTCAGATCTTTCAAGAGTGGACCGATCGAGCCCAAAAGTTCAGACCCTGGATTTGTGAAGCTCCCGACGATTCCCCGGCATCTATAGTTCGGTTCTGCATACACATCGAAGCAATGTTCACACGACGGGGAGAAAATTAAATAAAAACTTGACAACGAAAAACCCCAAAGAGCTGAGCTGCCGTTTACAGACACCAAACACTGCCACTGGAGGCTTGATGAAACTAGATGGCGGATGATGAGTCGCATTTAAACGATGATACAGGAAATGGTAAGGAAAACAAGTTAGTTTTTTTTTTTTAAGTTCAATATGCTTTGAAAAATGGCCAAGTTCACATCTCGTTTAAAGTCAATGCAAGTCCACTAGAGAAAAAGAAATAAAGTCGTGTCAATGAATTCAGATCCTGACGATGAAAAAGATGGCCGCCGAAACGATGAGATGAACAGATGAAATAATGTTAGCCATGGCATTTTATACATATATAATAAATGATCGCAGTTTATAAGGCAGACCGAAAAGAAAAGTTCTTGAATCGAAAAAGCACAAGTCCTTACGTCCACCACATCCTGTCCATCCCTCGGGTTGAATAAAGTCAGATGTAAGAATAAATAATGCTTTCTGCTCGTGTAGAAATTGTCCAAAAGTCAAAAAATTTTCCATGTGGGAGAGAGAAACAAAACTTTTTTGGGGTAAAGGAAAAATGGGAGAAATTTAAAAGTCTTTCAAAAGTAACCTAGACATAGAGGTCTAATCAAATGCTTTCATGACTCGAGGTGCTGTTCTGGTCTAGGGAATGTTGGCCGATCGAGGAACGCCTCGATGACGTGGTCACCACAGATGGGGTGGTCTCAAGCTTCGCAGTCATCCAAGGATGGTTGGTGATATCTTCGAGCGTGGGTCGCTCATTAGGCTTGACCCTCAGGCAGCGACGAATCAGATCTTGGCATTCTGGAAAATTTAAAAAATAATAGATTGAATATACAAGAATCAATGAAAACCAGGAGTGTAAAGTTTTTTATTAAAATCAAGAGGAATACTCACCATTAGAGAGCCTGTGTCGGAAATGGATATCTGCCTTGAGGATTTGGTCATCTTGTTCAAAAGGAATATCTCCGCACACCATGTCATAAAGAAGGATGCCCAAGGACCAGACAGTAGCACTTAGGCCATGGTAGCGGCTGCTGCGGATCCATTCTGGAGGACTGTATACACGAGTACCTGCACACAAGAAATAAAAGGGGAAAATTTAATTTTTTGTCCCATGCAAATCTATCTACATAATTTAAAACCATCTAAGGGCCTATCTACTATTTTTTTTTTTTTAGAAATTTAGGACAAAATGCGGGAGAGATAATCTTAAGTTTAGCTAAGTGTGCAGATGTGCCTTTTGGTATTTTAGGATTTTTAAAAAATATTAAAACTTATAAAATCCATTTTATAAGGCTGTCTGTCACATTGCTCATTGGTAATTGATGACTACTGCCGTCTCCTGTTGAGGCTTTATGATGCCAAGGCAATTTGAATTAGTTTTGCTTGTTTAGTTTGAAAACTTAACAGTTCTATCATTATTTCTCTAGATTTGGAAGCCACATCAGAGGCCAACTCAAAATAGAGCCAAGCTCAAGAAGATTTTACATAAGTGTGGATTTATATTTAATTTTGCTAGGCTTTTGTATAGTGAATGTAGTATAACCCAGGGACAGAAAGAATGACGGGAATAACTATTTTATTGGCTCCCCAAAGAAGTTTTATTTCGTAAACAGCATTAACCATTAATTATCTTTGAAGTTTGCATTCCAAAAAAAATAAATATTTTGAGAATAGACTAATACAATAAGAAATACTCGGCCTGAGTAATTAAAAAAAAATATTAAATGCAAATGACATCACAATTTTATGCCTTATCATAATGTTCATATTTGCAGAGCCAAATGCCATCAAAACAAAGGTCCCGAGCAACATAGCTAATTTTTAAATAAAGCGATACTCTTAAGTTAAGGACATTTTCATTTTTCTTATCAAAATATTTCAAAATCATCAACCCATGAATAACAACAAAGCAGCTCTTGCTCCCAATTCACCTTTCCTCGATGCTTCAAATGACTGCCCAGAAGGAATGAAGGAAACAAAAAACGTCTGGTATGCCGAAGCAGCCAGATTTAATTAGCACGTAGTAATTTGAGGATTCTTCGAATGTTGATTAACCTTTTCGTAACAAGACAGTAACAATGCACGGCTTCCTAATTCTTTTCCCCAAACACCCATTACTTGGGACAAAATCTGATCCCAATACAGTGAGCATTCTGAAATTTGGCAGCCTAACTATGCCATCAAAACACAGCTGTAGTTGGTTGGAGCATAAAAACATTCACCACTCTTTAGGATGGTTACCCACCTATCACTTTTCAAGACAGGTGGCGCAGAGTGCACCTGGCTAGGATCCAGGTAGAGAGGAGGGGGAGTGGGGAAGAGAGCGTAGCCTCGTTACCCAACCAGCGCGTGATGTCGGCAAGATCAAATGTAGGGCGCATCGACCGAGTTTGACACCATAACAAGGCAAAGTGCCATTAGAAGCTAGAAGCACTTGGCTCTCCTAGAGTGTCTGGGGGGAGGGGGTGTCGAGGTAAAAATAAACTTGATGGGTCGTAAGACGTGCTTATATTGACATGATATCATTGCACTGAAATTGGAAGTTTTAAAGGTAAAAATGAAAATTCAGTTAGAAATGTTTGCCATATAATCGACTATTTCTTGTTAAGTTGCCTGTATTGGTGCGACCTCTAGCGACAGAGGCGTTCTTCCCACGATCAATGTTTTCAGGATTTGAAGCCCCAGCCCCCCTTAAAGTCTGCAAGATAAAAATATAAAAATCCAATCCACAGACGTTAAACGCAAATCGTTTTTCCTTCCTTCCTTCCTTTCCGTGTGGACGTTTTTGTTGCCAGAACACGAAATGTTGGAAAGGTTCCATGGAATCGCAAAAGCCGGAAGAGCGAAGCTATTACGCAAACGAGCGCGAGCGCAATCAGGTGACGTAAATATACAGATTGTTTACAAAATAAATTTATAATAATATAGTCACGTGGTTCTTATATAGAAACATGTACGAAAAGTTTACATTTTACAAATAAAAACAGTCAAAGCAAGACATTAACCCGAGCCGGACGGAAGTGACCCGCCCAAAATGAGCAATGGACCGAAGCCACCGACACAACAGTTCCTCCCGCACACCTGTACTACTTCCCCTCCCCCTTCCCGACAGGTAATAAAACGAGAGGAGAAAAAAAAAAAAAAAAAAGACCAACAAAAATGATTCTTACCGTCAAAGTCGGTGTAGATGGTGTCCTTGAGGATGGCACCGGATCCGAAGTCTATCAGCTTGGGCACGTGCGATTTCAGGTCGACGAGGATGTTCTCGTCCTTGATGTCCCTGTGGATGACGCCGGCCTTGTGGCACTGGAGCACCGTCTCGACGATCTGGCGGAAGAAGGAGCGCGCCTGCGTCTCCTCCAGGATCCCCTTCTCGGTGATGTAGTCGAAGAGGTCCTTGGCCGACTCGGGACGCTCCATTACGATGACGAAGGCTTCGTGCACCTCAAACCAGTCGAGCAGGCGAATCACGCCGGGCACGTTAGCCACCTTGCGCAGGAGACCAATCTCCATGGGCACCCTGCGGCCGTGCAACTGTTGGGAAAGAGAAGGGAGGGCTTGTTAGATAAGCTTATCTCTATAAGATAAAATTAAATAAAATTGCACGCGCGCTCTATCATAACAATGTGGCTTCATAGTAAAAAGATGCGTATTTTAAGACGCGTACTTCCCTCCATTAGCTTTCTTTGTCATGGGACGACCCTGAAGTTTCCCGCCATTTTCAGACAAAAGGAAATACGGCTATCGTACGCTTTAGCGTCATGGCTGGAGCGTGTTATTTAGTACGGATCCCGGATCCCTATTTAGTAGGTGCGTGTGATTGTTATAACTAAACTTAAAAAATTAACGCGCAGTTTTGTTAACATAGTGTGTAGTTTCGTTTCTAAACTATACATTTTACCGTCGACTATGTCAACAACGAACGCCATTGGTGGATTTTGGCGTTAAACATTTTGAAAATTTATAAAAAGAACTCTGTTGGTACAGCTGTTTTGGAAATTGTACGCGCTTACTAAATTACTTCGTAAGTTCATTTCGCGGCCAAAATTTTAAAATTTCACACGCGAAATCGTATCTAAAAAGGCGTAAATAATTAACCAATAAGGCGTCTTCCTTTAACAACCGCCACGCGAAAATTCAAAAATTTAAAATTCGCCATGTTTACGTTCCTTCTCCCTCCCTTTGGCTTAACGGCATCCGTTGTTACGTAAGCGGCTGGCACCATCAACAAACGTATGTGCGTGGCGCGCCTCTCCCCGCATTTCATTGACTCCTCCCGCGTCTCGATTTCGAATTCTCCCAGAAGGAGCCCCGCTCGCTAGACGCATCGGCCTCTCCCTTTCCCCCCTCCCCGGCCGAACCTGTCTGGCTGGCCGATCGATCGATGGGGGGAAAGCGTTGCTGGTGCTAGGGGAATAGGGAAAAGAGGCAACAGTACAGAAAACTCGTTTTCTCCTTACAATAGACCCACACCCAGATAAGTATGGAGAAATTTGAGCAGCGAGAATTCAAATTCGCTGCTTTGCTTTTGTATTCTCACTACGCACCTAGCTTTCTTTCAATTTCCCTTCCTTTTGAGAAGGAGCTAACCAACCCCCACGCAGAACAAAGCGAACCCAAAATGGCCGACGCTGAAGGAGACGCGCCTTGGAAAAAGCTCTACGTCCGCTCTACTACTACGACTACGCGCAAAAAAGGATGGCGCTAAGCTGAAACGTAGTTTTTCGTGCGGTTGGAATTTCTAAATTCGACGGCGCCTCTACGGGATTAGGCAGCTAAGTCCCAGCTAATGGAGAGCGTGGCCTAGATACCCCGAAAGGGTCATTGCAAGCTGGGGCTTTGTTTACAATCTGTCAGATCAAAACACAACCACGTTTTCGACACACAACGACCCCGTTTTCGTTTAGTAACTTAAAAACGAAAATTTCGTATTTATTTTCCAGGCTTTTAATGTTGCACGCGGAAGAAGAATTTGCACGCGTTTCTTTATTTTTAGAAATTAAAAAAAATAAAGAAATAAAAAGTGGCGAGGAGCGCACACAATCTCTGTTTGGTGTGGGAAAAGATTTTTGTGTGCATGCCCGGCGGGGCTTGTCCGTTTTGAAAAGGCAACAACATTCCAATCGGCGAGAAGGAATGCACCGCCGAGGAGGAAAAAAGGTCGTTGCTACAGGTCACCCCTCCTCCTCCGAGTCGCTTTTCTTAAAGCTGAGTTCGTTGTAGCGAGGTTCGCGCGCGCACTTATAACCAAAACAAACCATTAAAAAGAGTGGGATACTTACATAGGTATAGTCGGTGATCTTGTTCTGTGCGATGAGTTTGATCGCCACCTAAGGAAGAGAGGAAAAAAGCTTGGTTAGAGCCAGAGTACGGCTTGGAGAGAAAGTACGAGAAAGGCTGGATAGTGATGCCGCGCTTACCTGCAGGTTATCCCGGACGCGGACTCCGGCGAACACCGTACCGAATCCGCCTTTGCCGAGAACATGGCCAACTTTGTAAGATTTTTCAAACTGGGCGGCTGAGTGGTCTGAAGTGTCTCGTTCTGGGGAGAAAAATGTAAAAATTGAATTAGGAAAAAATTCAGTTGGCTTCCTTGATAAGCTTTTGCGCATTTTGCGTAGCTGCGGTTTTCCCGCTTTTTAGTTTCTAGCTCACCTGGTCGCTCTTTATCGTACCAGCCCACGTTGTTGGAGATCTTCGTCGGCAACTTCCTCCCCAACATATTGGCCGTGGACAGGTGATGGCAGCGCAGTAAACCGTCTCCGTTCACGGGCGAAGTAATCGTTGGAAGACAAGGCTGCGAGCCCGTGCTTCCCACGGCTCTCGACACAAGTCGGCTCGACGCACGGCTACGATGTTTCCCGATCTCGGCGGCTGTGAGACGTCACACCAACACACAAACGGGGTTAGCACAGGCTTGCGTTAGAAGAAGAGCGCGCGAAGGCTGTGTACCCGACGAAACAAGAACCAATGTAGTAATAAAAAGATCCAAATGCGCTTGTTTTGTTTGTTTGTTGTATCAATTATAACACAAGACGTCGTAAAATCATGGAGGCAGAGTAGAGACGTACAACAACAAAACTCCCTGGCGCTTATGCTGCTGACACACGGCAATGTTTACAACTCTGGGCGCAAGGAGGGGGATACAAAAAAAATCGTTGAAACACACGAGTAATATCCGCTCGTTACAAGAGGAACGTTCAGCACTGGCAAATTTCGCCAGAACGTTGAACTATAATGGTATCGCAGTGAAGATATATCCATCCGCCTCTTTGAACGCTCGCCAAAACTACGAATACAAACCCAAAACACTGAGCTAATAAGTTTGCCCACTCAAATTTGACTTAAATAAAAACTCCAAAACCCTCCAAAATACCTAAAAATGCTCAAATCAAATCTACTTTAATTGAGAAATTCCATTAAAAAAGCTAGAAATCTGAGGCACTACTTTTTATGCGGAAGAACACGAAACGGTAGGATTCTGTGTAAATGGCCAACATTCCACACGGCGGGATTCTATCAGCGAATAGCGTACGTCTAGTAGGCGGAACAGCCAATAGAAAGTCTCCTCTGCAGTTACGCGTGATCCCCAAGCGTGAAAGCGCTCTAGGACCAATCGCGCTCGCTCAAAGAATGGGGATCTCGTCACTAATATCACTGACCAGCTTTCGCGCCAACTGCTGCTGCTGGACGAGAGCGCTCTGCTGCGGCAGGAAGAGCTAGAGCGGGAGAAGCCAAAGTGTTCTCCTCGAAGCTACGGAGAAGTGCTCTCGGTTCATTGTGCGGGGAAATACGCCGCGCTTCCTAGAACTACGGACGCAAGCGCTTCGTTAATTGCTTTCGAATGCTAATAACAATAACAACGAAGAAGACTGTCTCGACATTCTTTTCGAAGAAATCTGGAGATTAATGCTGCATCATTGCGTTACGTAAATTTTTCGTTGTGTACTCCTGCTCCGAGATGACTTGCATTCGGACTGGTGATAGTAGTAGTCGTAGTAGTAGTAAGCGTTTCTGAAGCGTCTCTACCGCTCTCTCTCTCTCTCTCTCTCTCCGCAGAATCAATTAGAGAGATGGATGCTAATCTGGAGCCGCTCACGTGATGAGTAAGTGGGAACGGTTCCGTGGGTCCCATCATCGCGGGGGGAAATTAGTGAGTCAGCGGACTCATCCTCTCTTCCCACAACCCGAACGCTATTAGAGCGGTCGGTCTGTGTGACCCCCATTTCGTTCACGGACACACGTGGCCTTGGCCCTACAAATTTTTAGCCGTGCTCCTGTTAAAATCGACATCAAACTGCTTTGTTATTATTATTACTACGTGTACTGTTATTATTATTATTATTATTATTATTATTATTATTATTATTTTCTTAATTCTTTTTATAAATGTAAACGGAGGAAGCCAGGTGCATAAAATAATATTAGCGCGCTTTTGCACGCGCCTTCTCCCTCGTCGTCTCCTGGCTGCCAAGCTGTCTGCCACCTTAAGATGAGATTGCCATGGCAACCTGAGCACCAAAGCTTGACCCTCTTTCATTTTGGGGGAATCAGCCGCGTCGCCGTCGGACGCCATCTTGCAAGCGGCGGCGGCGGTGAATTTCTCCTTTAATCGGTTTCACGAGTAGACAGTAGAGCTATTAAATCATATATGAAAAAAAATTTTTTTTTTAATATTTAAACGTTCGATGTATTTAATTTAATATTTTACACTGAGACAGAAAAATATATATATATTTTTTTCATATATAGGTGCGTGTTAATTTTCCACATAATCCCCTGTGCTTTTACGCAAAGCGCGAAACATGTGCAAGTCTTTCGTTCTACCAGAGCAGCCAATCATGCAGCGCCGTCTCTCCACTTCTTGAAGTTTTAAACCAAAACACTTCCATACACAGTATCAACCAAGAACTTCATTCCTTGTTTATAGCGCGAGTCGACCATAGACTGTTTTAACAGGCGACTACAGGTTGAAATGCGCTGCAATTTAGGAAACAAGCGCGGGAAAGTTCAGACTTAGAGCGGACAAAATTACACTTTTCTCTGTTTGTTATTGGCGTTGAAATTGGCATTACTTACTGAGTAACCGTCAACATAGCCTCAGCCAATTGGACCAATCAAGCTCCGCACAGGGTTATGTATATATCATAACGCATTACAACATACAAAGGGGACTTATAGGTCTTAAATACACATAAATAAATTCAGTTCTTGAACTTCGACGGGACTCCTATGGACAGTCGATTTGGGGACGCTAAAGAAATGACCATAGCGTTACATCCGCACATGGACTATAAAAAAATAAATTCTTTTGAAACCATTCGAAAATAATTATGTAATAACAATTTTCATTGCGCGTGGGAGGACTTGCACCGAGAGTAAATACGTATACACGGCTGACAGATGGGCTCCATCCGCCTACGCATCAAGCAGGAAATTAAAGTTATGAATGAACCTAGATGAATGAAAAACGGCAACACACATACACACTGATGACTGAGCTCTCCTCCTTCTCGCGTTCACTTTTTATTTATTTTTATCTTTTCTTTTTGAGCGCCATTATTCTGATCAAAAGGCGGGCACGTGCTACAGTTTCTTGCGTCAACATATCGATGGAAATGGAATGAAAAGAGAGGACGTTTGATTTAGTCGGTTTCTGCTTTTATTCCCGCGTTCGTTTGGACGTCATACGCCAAAATGCGAGTCTTCAGCGTCGTTTTGTTAGGAAAAAGACTTTTCGCGCGCTTTTCTTGTGCTAGCGCCGCGCCTTGTCTGTTTTGGCGGGAAAACAGAAAGCGCGCTAAAGTGATTTCTGATTTATTGTTATTAGTAGAAAAATGTTTGAACTTTTAAAACAACAACGGCAATAATAGTTGAAGAAATATTAATAAATAAAATAAAACATAAATCACGTAGGCGTAGAAAGGCTGGAGCACCAGATCCAATAAGCAAGTGGAGGATTGCAAAATTACCGAGAAAATTGTTTTTAAATTTTTTAGCCAGACATTAACTAAATTTCAAAAACAAATTAAAGCGAAAAACACCATAAATTAAAGACTCGTTCTAGGTGCGTGTTTATAATGGATAGTCACGAGACACACGTGGAAAGTGTCGCACTGATGGATTAGCTATGTCCGGAATCCAGGTGAGCGTTACAACGAGGACTATTTCTAAAAAAAGAGAAGGAGGTGGGGGTTTTTGAGAAAGGGGGTTAAGTAAGAGGAGCCAGTTCTTCCATTTGAAGGCATTCAAAGAACGACGACTGAATGGAGAGAAAAGAAGGGAAAAGGCTATTCATACAGCCCCCTAATACCCCCACGGGTTGGAGAAGAAACACCTGCAGTCATAAAGGAATAAAATGGCGGGGGGTTAATGTGGGAATTGTCATTAAAACTCGTAGCGTTATAACAAAAGAGGATTTTTAAATTTTAAATTTATTCAGTCTTCCACGCTCCTCCCGTAGCCCACTTTGTCGTTCTTGTGTTTCAAATTCCAAAGAAACTGGCCGAAAACGCCTAGACAGGGAGCGTCCTCGAGTGACATCACGCCTCGCTTTCATTGAAAAAAAAATTGAATCAATTTTCCTCGCATTCCGTTACATTTCATTCAATGACCCTCCCTCCTTATGTTTTGTTGTTGTTATTGTTGTTGTCGTCGTTAATATTATTGAGCTCAAATTATCTATGGAATTTTGATGTCAAGGACAAGACCTCATTCAAAAAAAGGCTACGAAATGGCGTTACCTTTCGACGGTTGTCATGGCAACTAGAGATTATTTTTATTTTATTTTTTCAGTTCGAGTTATACGCGTGACGTCACTCATGGAATGTAGTTTCAATTGGAATTTAGGATATGCTAGGAATTCCCAAGAAGCTTATTTAATATTTTAAACGATTTCGATTTGCGCGGAGATCGCGTTATTTCGAAAAGCGTTTATCAACGGCCAGCAGTTTCCAATGTTTTGTACCGAGACATGACGTCATTCTGTGAATTCACGATGATTCCCTTGGTCCTTCCTGTCGCCGAGGTCGTCGCAAGATGTCGCTCGTCGTCAGTCAGCGTGGGCGCGGGGATTCCACATGCGTTAAGAGAAGTGACTGATGTGTTCTTTACAGCTCCTTGTACTGGAGTAAAAGTTTCGTAAAGATTACACAGAGACGGATTAACGAATATTACTTTCAATTTCATAAATGGGCCAACTATAAGAAGGAATAACGAGAATCATCGAATCTGTCCCACTTGTTTGATAATGTTACCTTATAAGTAGACCTACTTTAGATATAATGTACGCTACTGTACATACCATTAATATAGGGTAAATAGTATCCTCATTTATTATGCATTCATTTATTCTATAGTCAGTTATAACTCAAAGCTAATTATATTAATTATACAGAGGATTGAGTACGTTAAGACGGAAGGATTTGTGAATATGCAAATATCAGGAGCGAGGTTGACCAAGCCTATGTTTAATTTGTTGCTTTTCTTGTCTTATTTTTTATAATCGATTAATGTTAATTATAGAAGGATCTGTTTATTAGCATACACTACAGATGTTAGATACACTATCTATATCTATCTATAGAATATGATAGAGACATTATTTGATCAAAAGTTTCCGGACAGCTGTATTTTGCTCTACTATCCGAGAAGACTTTCCACCAGATTCTGGTAGACAACCTAGCTTCAGGAATTTGTTCTAGTCTTCCCCAAGAGCGTAGAAGAGTTTAGTCGTAAATGTTGGGCGATATAGCCTACCTCGTAGTCATCACTTCAGTTCATCCCAAGGGTTTTCAATGGGATTTACACTGTACTAAATCTATTTGGTACACCCTCCTTCTGCGCACCCATGGTTCGGTCCACGCTTCTGCACGTAACGTGACTTATTTAGATATAAATATACAGCTAACCAATCTTTCCATTGGCAATTTAGACTGCAAATCGTAGCGATAATGGGAAAGGTCAAAGATCTAACGGAGTCTGAGCTAGTTGATGAGAGGTCAGCGGAGGTTAGCTATACTTAAGCAAGCCCTGTTTTGCCCAATTGCCCTATTTCATGTGCTTCCCATTGGTCCTTAAAATTACACGCCATTTTTTCAAGATGGATGCCGTAGAAGGGAAAAACGGTCAATTGCCCCCCATACAAGGATGGAAACGACATAGATTATTTGTTAAAATGATTAAAAGTTGCTGTGTTCTATGGAAGAGATGACGTTACCTTGGAGTCATATTCATATTAGCGCTATGGCTCGTCGGAGGCATGATCCCTTTTACGGACGCCATTTTGGATTGGGCGGAACTTATTGAAATAGGTCAAATTGAAGTCTCAATTTAATCTTGCTACTCAGACAACCGTTTCTCAACGCACCACTAGGATAGGGTGCAATAGACGACGACCACATCGGCTACCATCGGTATCAGAGACGAAGAGGGAAAGCACGTCTTCGGTGGACAAAGTTAATACCGGCACTAGACCATCGACGACTGGAAAAAGGTCCCTTGGTGCGATGAGTCAAAGTTCGTGGACATCATTTTGATGGCAAACACAGAATTTGGCACATACATGAATCCGTGGACCCATCTTGTCTTTCGACAACTGAATAAGCCGGTGGGGACAGTGTTATTGTGTGGGGAATGTTGCTATTTATATTACATTAGATATAATGGACATCTAAATTAGGACACCAAACACTGTTTTGTATGGTATCCTGAAAACTTTGATCACATACTGTATAATAAGAGAGAGAGAGAGAGAGAGAGAGAGAGAGAGTACTATTAGAAATGGTTTTGACCAATTTTGCGAATACCTTCCAACGCAAAATATTCGTATTCAGCAATATAAAAATGTGTAAAAGATAGAAAGACAAAACCTGTGCCTTCTTTAGTAGATGAAAGGTCATCTGCGCAACTGAATAATCCACTATCAAATTCTGGCCCATAAACAAGAATCAAACTCTGTAGATATCTAGAAATCTCCGAGTCAGTATTATTTCTAAAAATCTCCAAATTACTTCCATGTATTGACAGCAACTCGAAATGAACAGTCCTTTATGACAACGGCTACCATACAACGAGATGCACTGGCCTCCATGAACGTCCCAATATCGAAACAGATCTTTAATGACCATGTCATCTGGTAGCGCGATGTCATTTGTTATCATGTTTCTGAAGGACCTGACCCATGGTTTACCAAACTTTCAATATCTAGGATGGTCCAAGACCGAGAGAAAACTTAAAATCTGAACGCACCAATGTGAAATGGATAGGGGATTTACATCTTCAAGGTGGGGTGGGGGGGCAAGTTCATCATGCATCCCAAAATATAGACCCCTGGATGGCTGTAATCTATATGGGCTATGCGTAAAAATTACTGTGATTAAAAAAAAATTTACATTACTGTGTTAAAATTTTAATTTCTAATTATTTTTAAATTCGTGAATTTAGAGATAATTAAGTTTAGACCAAATTTCCAAAACCTATTTTTTGTATTTTCTTACATTTTAATATATATTTTTTTAATAAATTTAATTTATATTTTTGTTAGATGCTTGAAATAATACCTCATTATTTTTAATTATGTTTTGTATCATTTTAGTTTTATTAAGAAATTACAAAATAACTTTTCTAAAGTGCATCAGAAAAACAAGAACATCTTATTGTATTAAAAGTAACAAAAAAATATATAAGGACCCCTTCCTGGATGGCGAAGTAGGTAATACGCCAGCTTCTGGATTGCTGGGCTACGGGTTCGAGTCCCGCCTTAGAGCATGGGTATTTATTTGTCCTACTCTCAATTAAGTTTTCTCAAGAAAACGTTTTCATTGAGTACTGCCTCTATTAGCTCTTAATATCTCTCCTGACTGCGACTCCTTTTACGATTAATCCTCTAGTGTAAAAAAAAAATACCACAAAATAAATAATTTCAAAGTAAATAAAATAAGAATACGTCACATACGTAAATTCAACGTAAATAAATTCCAGCAGAGCACTTCAATTTCGAGCACTATCGGACAGTAAAGAGACACGCAAAGAGAAAGGCACAAATTATTAAATATTTATTACATTGAAAATCCAATCCTTGCGAGTTTTTATGGGGAAACCAAAAACTGACCAATAAGGCATGATTTCTTGTCTCTTATAGCAAAAAATTTATGAAATTTGTATTTATGAAATAGTTGATCTATACACGATTGGGGGTCTTTCAATATGGCCGACGCCTAAACAAATAGGCTTCAAGATTATGACGTCATGCCGTCTCCTGTCGTAGCCAACGAGAAAGACAGGCCCCGGCCAACACCACCTAGACAGAAAGCCTGCGCACAGAAACGTCATACATTGTTATACTAGGCCAACGAGAGACAGGCCAGGGCACTCAAAAGTCACATGATCACCGGGGTCATCCTTCATTGTCTCCATCTTGGATTTTAACAATTAGTAATTTTTCGTTTGTTGGAAACAATGAAGGATGGATTGTTGCCCGGACCCCGATGATCATGTGACTTTTGAGTGCCCTGGCCTGTCTCTCCGTTGGCCTCGTTGTTATATCACACAAAAGCGGCTATTGTTAATCGTATTTCTACCAATAATAAGCTCTAAATTTGGCCGTTTGCGTAGCCCACGTGAAAGACAGGCCCTGGCGCGGAAAAGTCACCTGACCATCTTAGTCCGAATAACATGTAACCTTCATTGTTTCCATCTTGGATTTTAATAATCAGCAATTTTTCGTTTGTTTGAAACAATGAAGGTTAAATTGTTACTCGGACTAAGATGGTCAGGTGACTTTTCTGAACCAGGGCCTGTCTTTCACGTGGGCTATGGCAACACCACCTAGACAGAAGGCCTGCGCACAGAAATTGTATACATTGTTACATCATCGTCAAACGGCCAAAGTTACGGCTTATTATTGGTAGAAATATAATTAACAATAGCCGCTTCTGTGTGATGTAACAATGTATGACGTTTCCGTGCGCAGGCCTTCTGTCTAGGTGGTGTTGGCTATGGGCCGTTTGCGAGGCCTACGAGATAACAAGGTCTGGTAGTGGAAAAGTCACCTGACCATCGGGGTGCTAGCAACAATCCAACCTTCATTGTCTCCATTTTCGATGTTATCAATCAGTGCTTTTCTATTTGTTGCAAACAATGAAGGTTGGATTGTTGCTAGCACCCCGATGGTCAGGTGACTTTTCCGCTTCCAGGCCTTGCTATCTCGTTGGCCTCGGGCCGTTTCGTAGCCGACGAAAAAGACAGGCTATGGCACTCAAAAGTCACCTGACCACAGTAGTCTGAGCAACAATCCAAACTTCATTGTTTCCAACAAACGAAAAAACACCGATTGTTAAAATCCGAGACCTGTCTTTCTCGTGGGCTACGGGCCGTTTGATGATGATGTAACAATGTATGACATTTCTGTGCGCAGGCCTTCTGTCTATACTCCGAGGCCAACGAGAAATACAAGGCCCTGACGCGGAAAAGTCACCTGACCATAGCAGTCCGACCAACAATCAAACTTTCATTGTTTTCAACAAACGAAAAAATACTGACTGTTAAAACCCAAGATGGAAACAATGATGGTTACATTGTTACTCGGACTTCTATGGTCAGGTGACGTTTCTGCGTCCGGGCCTGTCTTTCTAGTTGGCTTTGTCTATACTCCGTCCGACGAAAGAAAAACTGGGCGTGTCTAATTAAATTTCCGATTTCAATAGTTAGACATTGTTGCTAAGTTAAATTAACAATGCTTAACAATCGAAACTGGAAATTTAACTCGACATGCCCAGTTTTTCTTTCGTTGGACAGAGTATAGGTGGTGTTGCCCCGGCGCGGAAAAGTCACCTGACTATGCTAGTCCGAGTAACAATGTAGTCTTCATTGTTTCCATCTTGGATTTTAACTTACTTACTTACTTACTTACTTACTTACTTACTTACTTACTTACTTACTTGGATTTTAACAATAGATATTTTTTCCTTTGTTGAAAACAATGAAGGATGGATTGTTGCCCGGACCCCGATGATCATGTGACTTTTGAGTGCCCTGGCAACACCACCTAGACAGAAGGCCTGCGCACAGAAACGTCATACATTGTTACATCACACTAAAGCGGCTCTTGTTAATCGTATTTCTACCAATAATAATAACACCACATAGACAGAAGGCCTGATAACGGAAACGTCATACGTTGTTACATCATCATTAGTCGACCAAATTTAGGGCTTATTATTGGTAGAAATAGGATTAACAATGGTCGACTAACGATGACGTAACAACGTATGACGTTTCCGTTATCAGGCCTTCTGTCCAGGTGGTGTTGGCCCTGGCCTGTTTCTCCTTGGCCTCGAACGCCACCTAAAAAAAACAAAGCCTGCTGACTGCGTCATCAAACCTGGGCTGACAATCCAACTTTCATTGTTTACAACAAACAAAAAACTCACCTGGTGTAATCAGTGCTTTTCGTTTGTTGTAGACAATGAAAGTTGGATTGTTACCTCTCGTTTAATGACGCAGTGAGCAGGCTTTGTTTTTTAGGTGGCATTAGTCAGGGCATGACCTCCTTTATTATTACAGACCTGTTTTACGGAATAATTTCCATTGTTGCTTTTGGCGTTTCTCAATTTTGCCATAGACTGTTTATCTCAGAGTAGAATAAGATAGAGAGAGCATTCGCCTGCGTAGTAAGCGATTTCAGGGTGCCAACATTGAAGCAAAATAGCCAATAGCGATTTGAGAAAAGATCACGTGATTTGGGGATGGATGAGAGGGAAGCGGCGCTATTTACAATACAAAGATTATGTCGTTTAGCATTTTCAGGAATATAATTCTCCGTAAGATGAACGGTTGCTGTGAGGAAAGGCAGGAGGTGATAGGGAGCAATTTTGGGTGCTAACATAGCCGAGACTTTGAGTCACGTGACTTGGGGATGTTGGCTATCTGCGCAGAAGACCTTTACGCGCTCTATCTTATTTCTTCTCTATGGTTTATCTAGCTGACTTTGTAACAAACATAGCGCTAGTATCTAAGAGAGATCTGGTGATAGTGTATTTCGCTTTACCTGCAACATTAAAGGAATGTTTTGATCACATTTCATCACTTTTGTCATTTTAGTCCCGTCACCTATAACTTGTGTTAATGACTGCATTTTTGAAGGTATGGCCGTATGACAGATAACTTTCACTTATTCATCATTTTCTATAAGGGTTGTTCAATAAATATCCAGCCAAGACAAGATACTGGAATACAGGCATTTTATTGTTAAAAGTACTTGTCCTCAGTATTCAGACACTTATCCCAGAACAATACTCGCTGAGAATAAGTAGTACCTTCCTGAAATTCAAGTACAGTGTATTCGTGCAAAATTGCATGTATGGCAGATACACTTAATTCTATTTCATCTGCAATATGACGGCTCGTTATCCATCAGTTTTCCAGCACAAGGACTTCAATCTTTTTCACCTCTGGTAGCATCCTGTGGATGTCCAGACCATTGTGCGCATATTCATCGTGGAACTGTTCTTTCCAGCGTCGCGCGCTATGCACATTAGTGTAAGGACATATGTGGACATAGGCTTCAAAATAAAAACACTTTTAGACTTCTCGTACCTTTAGGTTATTCCTCTAGGTTGCATATTCTTCAGCCGCTTTGGTTAATGGTGCTGTATCACGTAGCCGTCGTTCCTCAGAATTTCATATTAAATTATATACATGCTCAGCAAGATATTTTCTTTAAAATATTTTAATTTGAATATTCATGCTTTGAGACCAGTCTACGCTAGTCGTCTGAGAATGACGTCACGCACTGCGCGCCGTTTCCACGACGCCGTTGAACTGAAGAGTTGATTGGCCTTTGAAAACGAATTTGGTCCCCGAGTTCTCCAGAATGCACTGCCCTGTGAATTAACTCTCTGCTAACAAATCCACAGTCAGACATCCCACAGCGAAACGGTTAACAACATCTCACAACCGCACAAATCAAATTCATTTTGAATTATTTGCAATTTCCGTCGGTGTTCCGAAGAAGACATTCGGGAAAAGAAATAACTTCCGGTGAGTGTGTTGAAGCGGATGTGGTTGGTTTTGGGTGTCCCAGTATAAACACACCAAGTATAAAAAAAAACAAGCAGGCAAGCATGAAAAATAATGAGTGATGAATGATTGTGGGGTAAGAAGCGAAGGTGTGGGAAGGAGGAGAGACATTAATATTTTAGAGAGCGCCCGGTCCCTTCTCCTTTGTTCGCACGTGGAGGTTTGGCAGAGCACAATATTTCCAGGATAAATCCCAAAATGAATAATGCATGATGAAAATTGGACGACGTTTTGGAGGTTGAATAAACCTTGGGCTCGCTCGAGACTCTCTCTCTCTCTCTCTCTCCTCGTGCCAATTGGAGCCAATTCTCGCGAGACTCGCCGCCAATTTTTCTCCTGTTTACTTCAATTTGCTGCCGACAAATTCCTTCACCGCCTCCGCTCCCCTTAATCAGCATTCTGAAACCCCCAGCTCGTCATCATACCCCCACAAAAAACACATTATGGTGGCGAGAAAGAAGAGAAATGTTGAAACGCTTTTGGTCATGGTATATTGACTTATATAACACACACAATGGCTAATGAATTAGAAACATTAGGTTGATTTTAATCCGTTTTTATGCAAAATAGTTTTAGGTCATGTGATTCAAGAATGTACTTATTAAAGGGAATTGGTTGGCGTTAATCACAGAATTTGATCAGCTGAGAAAAAAAGAAAGACCTATCTGATTTCGAAAAGGGACCCATTGTTGGTGCTCATCTAATTGGAGCCACCATTGAAACAAAGAAGCAGCTCACTGGATTCTCGAAAGGTGCGATATCCAGAGTAATTCTACCGTTGAAAAAATAATCCACAGTCTTTTTCTAGATAACAGTGGCAAAAGCACAATTCACTATCCAACATTGACAAATGGTTTTAATCAAGGTTGTTCCTGATCACGATATGCCAGAATCATGCGCCGGAATTGAAGCGAATCCTAATCGGCAAGTCGCATGCTTATACGAAATCCCTGATTTCTACAAAACGTGGCAATATTTGTATACCGTGTTGTCTGGAACGTCGTGAATGGATATATGAAGACTGGAAGAAAATTATGCGGTGTGATGAATCACGATACACGTTACTTTGTACCAACAATAGGCAGAATGTTTGGCGGGAGCCCCATAAAGCAATGGATACAGCATATCTTATCAAGACAACCCAAGATTTTGATGGTTGTATCATGGTATGGAGCTTCTGCTCAGAGGCGGCGCTGGCTTCTTTGGCGCCCCTATGCAACCCTATGCAAACCTCTAAAATATGCGTACAATGGGTTCCCATGCAACCTTTGCCTTTGCCTACCGCTTCGCGCCACCTCCGCTTCCTGATATAGAAGTGGTCCCATTACATTTATCGGAAGATCAGATGCTTTTCATGGACTAGCTGAACTTTGTTGCTGACCAAGTCCATCATGTAATGCTGCATTTTTATCTTTTACGTAACGGCTTCGACAATGCTACTGTTCATCGACCCGTCGTTACAGAGAGGAAGACGACTTTCGTTATTTACTTGGCCGCCCAAGAGCCCAGACATCAATTCATAAAGAAATATGGAAATTGTCTGCTGAACGTCTAATCTTCATTGACTGAAAGATGCTTGAAAATGTCAACCTGCTGTTGAGCTCAACCAATGAGAATGATTTTAGCCATTTACCTTGATCCTCCATTTTATTCCCCAAATCTGTATTATTAAAATTTTATAGCCAGCCTCAATCTTGCCGTTGAGAATGAAGACATAGCCTCAATCTGGCGTTTCATACCTAAGATTTTTTTATGGTCAGAGGTTTTTCTTTCATATACGAGCAGTTCCTCATTACGTTTTTTCTAATTTTTTCAAACGTAAAGTAAAACTTGCAAATTTAGGCCACGCTCAACACGAGACCAATGAGTCCTGCAATGAAATTCCTATCTCTTTACTTGTTCACTTTCTTTCAAGACGAAATATGAGGATCGTTCAGAAAGTAAAGAAAGATATCTCAACAAAAACAAAAGATATCAAAACAAAAGTTTATTTGTAACAATGCTAAATATAACATTACTTTTCTACATAATCGCCATTGCTCTTCTCATAACGAGACACAAGTCTTTCAATGCCGATGTTATACTCATCTGCCGCCAATGACCGAAGCTATGGAGTTTTTCCTTGAGTATTTCCCTCGAAGACTGAAAGACTGAAATTACTGAATGCAGATTCTCTCTCCTCCTTGGAGGGCGTCTTGGAATTAATTGAATAAGGAAGTAAGGAGATAGAAATTTCATTGCGAGACTTATTGGGTCTCTTAATGAACACGGCCTTGCAGGCCAATCGAGCGATGTTACGAATTTTTATCGCACTTTGAAGGTTTTCATTTGAATCACTCTCGTATTTTCACAAACTAAGGCCATTAAATCCTGTATCCAAATTTAAGATTTAATAATTATTTCATTGCAGATATATAAGAAGTGAAGCTTTCTGTTTGGAGTGAGACCATCAAATTTGCAAGAATACCAGCTTAATGAAACCATTACAGATTTAGAGAAGGAAGTGGTTGTGAACTAAAAATTAGTAAGTCTTTTGGAAATTATTTTCTTAATCTACTTAGAACTACTAACTTAATTTATTCTTAGAGTGAACTATTATTTGGCCCCGTCATCTTTGTAAAACAATTTATTAACAAGCTTGCGAGGCCCCGTCATCTTTGATATGAATGTACGTCTATCTTTTGAATGCATGTAAATATGCATCCCAATACAACATATACAGGGGTTGGACAAAACAATAAAAACACCTAGAAAAACATAACAAATAGGTTGTAGGTCCGCCTTTTACTTGCAAATCAGGCTGAATCCGTGTTGGAATGAACACCTACAGTTCTTGGATTGTTTTTAATGGGATGTTGAACCATTCTTCATGCAGACACTCGTTGCTCAAATTCTTTCAGAGAGGCTGGTAACGTCCCCGGACTCTGAATTGTATGCTTCCGCCGGTGTTCTTCACCGGAAAGAAATAATGTGAATGTGGATTCATCTGACCACAGCACGTTTCCGTTCTTGGCAGATCAGGTATTTTGTACTCATGGCAGTATTTTGCATTGATTAGGTAGTAAGTGATTCATATAATAGCTCGTCCACCGTTTTGTTTGATTGGGTGCTGCAAACGCAGATTGAGCTCTACAGTTACTTTTTTTTGATGTGGCCTTCTATTGGTGCTGACAATACTTTTCAGTGTCCTCCTGTCTCTGTCAGTCAGTATCAATTCCTCCCGCTCTTGACACAGAATTTTTGATATATTAGCTCTCGATTAACCAGGGAAAACAAAATATGACTATTGGCAGAATCATTAGTGTGAGCACAGTCAGTCGGAGATTGCAGTATTTTCATTATTTTGTCCAACCCTTGTATATTTTATGCAAAAGAAACATACTCGTCAATAACCTCCCTAAAGACAATGTTCTTTGGTAGCTTGAAATCACAGCCTTGTTTGGAAGTGCATAGTGACATAGAAGTGAAAGCACTGACTGGTCCTGTGCTTTGTTGATCACCATCGCAAACCCTCGAACAATCGTTATTTGCCTATCACATGAACGAAAATTTATAACAATTTTATATGGTATCTTTCAAGGGTTCTTTAAAGTAAACCAATAGGAACGACAAATCTTCCATTTATATCTCGCTCACGAGCATAGACTTAGCCATGCATCTTATTCTACAGGATTACCAATTAAAAATATCTTCTATGTAAAGTTTCTTCAGTTTTAGAAACTTGATATTGTAGATGAGAACTTAAGCCTACTTACCAAGAACTTTCCAGTCGTTCTGACGGTTGTGGCGGGTCTAAATGGAGGCAAATTAGATGGAAACCTTTCTCTTCTTGTTGTTGTTGAGATTTCCATGCATTTGCATACGAAGGAGTGGGGGATATAGAAACGATTTTTCCCTCCCTCACTCTTCTTTATCCCACTCTACACGTGGATTCCAAATTCTTCCATCAACACTCGTGTATGGTGGTCACGTCTTCGTTGTTAACACCGAAACTCTTCTTCTTTGGATCTTCCTTCGCATCTGTTTTTAAAACGAGCCAAAAATATTATGTTGCAAGAAAAAAAATTTTCTCATTCTATTGATTTCAGCAAAAATGACCAAAATGAAATGCGATAAAGTTGCACTCTCAGATAAGAAAAGTTTTTTGGCGGGGGTGGGGGTTAATTTTTTTTTAAATTATTTGAAGTAAGGAAAGTTATTTCAGGAAACTATGGATTTTAATATAATGAATATAATGAATCATGTATACCGCTTTTCCTGAACAAAATAATTTTTACTCATGTATACACATTTCCACGGAATAGAAAGAGGCAAACAATAATTTATTGTCATTTTTTGTTAATTGTTTATTGTTTGACACTTTGTGATTGTCGTATTTCACATTATTTTTTAAATTGATAATTATATATTCTTATTCCATGATTGGTCCTTTTTAGACTTTTCTTTTATCCTTGGTTATTGTTAACTGAATTTCGCCATGCCGAAGAAAACAGCTTTGCCATTGAAATGCGTATACTGTACATGAGAGTAAAAATTATTTTGCTGTGGAAAAGCGGTATCCTCTATTAATTGTTAGGATATTTAGCTAAAAGAACGCTACTTATAAGAAGAATGAACTCTTGGTCTGTATGTTTATCCGTACGTTAAGGCCGTCTCTTCGCCGTTTTGAAAACGATTAACTTTTTGTTCAAATTCTTGAAAAAATAAATAGGAAATGTTGTGTGGATTTACCTGTATACAAAGGAAAAACTCTTTACACCAAAACACATCCGAGGTATGAAACGCCCCTATATTCAGGTTTTTCAAATTTTGTTTTCAACATTATGACATCAAGATCTTAGCTCGACAGTATCAACTTTTCAGCCGCTTTCACGGACTCCTTCAAGTCACTTGTGCATGTTCTAAAAGTGACTGTTAAGAATACTAAGATATGGCCTGTGATATAACAATAGATTCGTAGTGAGGAGTCACGAATGAGTATATGTTACTCTCTGTTTATCGTTTTAAGCATTATTGACGTGGGATTGAGCACGCTTGTCTTGTTTTAAGAATAAACAAATAAATTCATTCAGATTACCTGACAAAATTACTAGGAAAATGAAATGAAACTAAAAATGAAATTTAAATTTTGTGAACATCTTGATCGACTTACTGTCGAAATTATGGTACATAAATTGGAAGTATATTCAGCAATGTGTCATGCAAAAAAGAGAGTGAGAACAAGCGGACGAGTAACAAATACTTACTTTTCAAACCTGCAGCAGGAGGATCTGTAGCGCTCGCGATCTTCCACCATCAGACGTATGTCCTCAATGGTAATACCCAATCGACTCGAACCCAGATTCTCCATGTAGTCTAGCCACCTGGTTCTAGGCCGACCCCTTGGGTCTCTTACCCGCCGGCTTGGAAAATATCAGCTGCCTAAGAAGATCTGTTTGCGGCATCCGTATCACGTGGCCATACCAAGGGAACTGAAAGCTCTCAATGTTGAGAAGTAGCGGCCCAACACTTAAATACTCTCTTATTATGCTGCTGTGCACTCTCTCTAGTAGGGTAACGCCTGCCACACCTCTCAGGAATCTCCTTTCGGTCGCTTGCACCCGCGATCGCACTCTTTCGTTCATTACCCAAGACTCAGGACATAGTGAGAATGGGGACAAAGACAGATTTGAAAACAGAGAGCGTGGCTTTGTTTCCTAGCTCACGTTTCGTTACCACGGATCGCCACAGGTCACATCTGACACAGCTTGCTGTACCGATCCGAGCATCCAATTCTGTCCTGCCACCCATCACTCGTGAATGCAATCACGAGATACTTGAACTTCTCCACCTGTCTCAATGGGCCTCTCCTAACACAGAGAGCGCACGAGTAATAAATAATTCAAAAATTTATTTCTCGCATTAACTGATGATAATCGGACTTTAATTTTGCAATAATTTTGGAATGTTGAGAACTTCACAAAAATGTACGTGAGAAGTATAGAACTAAGACAAACGTTCAACAAATCTATAATAAAACGTTACATGAAATGTAATTTCGAGTTAGCAAATTTTTTTTGTACTGTCCTGCGCACTACATCGCCTGTCACAATTACTCATGTTACACTAATAATTGTACTGCATCTGGACGGTTATACGAGTCTACTATAGTTGGCATAAATCAATTTGTATTACTTGGTAAATTGGAATTTTCTTAAATGAATTCCATTTCTTATTAGAAGCTTTAGCTAAAATTTAAATTCTCACATTAGAATTTTTTTCTGCGTCACAGCTAAGGCTCATTCTTAGAACGTTCACAAGATTTTATTTATTAATTGTTTTGTTGTGTTGTTGATTGGCCTCTTATGTTTAGACATACTGGATTGAGAAACTGCGTTTAATTGAATAATCTTTTCATTTTGTCTCTCTCTCTCTCTCTCTCTCTCTCTCTCTCTCTCTCTCTCTCTCTCTCTCTCTCCCTCTTTGTCTCTCTCTTATCAGACAGTTTATAATCTAAAATATTTTTACGAGGAATTCTTACCTTCTTACAAAATGAGATAATATTATTATCAAGAAGGATTAAACATTTTTTGCAAAGTTTACAAACTCGATTATAATGATTATTATCATAACAGCTGAATTCCAAAGTCATTTGAAAGCCCCGTGGAAAATGGAATTTTTTTTTAAATAAATTTTTCCTCAATTATTTTTTTTATCTATTCGAATTCTAAATTCCCCTCTTAAGTTGTTCTTTTACTTTTTGGGAGGGAGGAATATATTTTAGGTTTTGAAATTTTTTCCAAGAAAAATTACAATGTAAATGGCGTGACGAGGAGAAGGAAAATTTTGTATAAGAATAATATCAATGGCAGAATGCGGACGGCATTATCTGAAAGATTTTCTTAATAAAATTATAATGAGCTATATAGAAAATTTTTTAAACATTATCTATAGTGGAGGGCTAAGGCTCGTTTTAAGAAAAAATAAATTTTATGTCACCGATTATTCATTCATAATGCAAGGTTATTACAAACTAGCTGATATACCCGGCGTTGCTCGGTCTGTTTGTTTGATGAAATTTTGCAATATCTGAATTTAAATATGAATAAGAACACATGAAAAATCCTTGGAGTTAATAAAGTAAATATTCACTTTGGAAAAACGAAAAGAACTCTTTAAAATGCTTGCACTGGAATTTTGTCTCCGATTAGATTTGCCCAGGAAATTTCTACATTGTATCCTTAATATTTTAGAATATCAAAGAAAGGCTCTTATGAGTAATGAATTACTTCCATCTATATTAAAAAATACTTCATAGATGGATTGAGAGAGTTTCAGGAACTCTGTTTACAGCCTCATCAGCATCCCTCATCAACATGTAACTGTTTCAATAGAGTTGTATTCAGTCATAGAGCGTGGAATCATGTCCTGAATGTGATTGTTCATGTTGACAGTATCAGTTTTAGCAGCAAGAATTGCCCTCTCACACAATCAGTTGAGATCTTTAGAATTTTCTAATATGTTTAGATAAACCTTTCTCTAAGGAAAATTACTACATTACAAAAACATTACAAAAAAAGGAATTTGTTTTAGAATAATTTCCTACGTCTCCAAAGATTTTAATAAAAACAATACTAATGATTTTTTTTATTTATTTCTTTATTACTTTTTATAACTATCCCGCTTAAAACGTGAATCATTAAGGCAAGCATCGTATCTAACGAAAAAGACAGACCCTGGCATTGAAAATTACCTGATCTTAGTCGAAGCAACAATGTAACCTTCGCCGTTTCCTTCTTGGATTTTAGCAATCGGAATTTTTTCGTTTGTTGGGAACAATGGAGGTTACATTGTTACTTGACGTTTCCCTGGCGTCATCTCTTCAGCGCTTCATTACTTTAGCGTTATATTTCCACCATAACCTTGACCTCGGATCAATTTGACCAGCCTAAAACCTTCCCGGGTCAAACTGATTTACCGTGCCAAATTTCATTAAGATTGGTCCAGCCATTTTGGAATGCATAGCGAAGAGACAGACATAAAGAGAATTTTATATGATTTGTCGAAGTTCTATAACTTTTAAGCACTCGTTCGTACCAACCACTTAACGAAAAGAGAATATCCAAAATTTTAAAATTTGTGCATGTGGACTTGCTTGCGCCAGCCTAGTTGCAATACGAGCCCTATTCACAAGCGTTTCGTGTAAGAGAATATGAAAAGTGTTCATCCGTTGTTATCGTGCAGAATGCGATCTGAACAGTGGCGTAGCTAGAGGATGGGCCGCTCAGAACGGTCCTTAAGTTTGCATCACTTCTTGTAGATTTTTGGGCTCCCATTCTGACAGCTGCTCTTTACAATGGTGAAACAATGAGAGAGAAAGAAAAAAAATAACAACAAATCCAATAACTAGCCGGCATTAGAACAATAACACCGAGATAATCCCGGGCACATTTTCAGTTTTTGTAATTGCTGGTGATCAAGGAATAATGCGGCGTTTTTCCTTCCGCATGGTTACTGAAATAAATTCATTTATACAAATAGTGCTTAAAAGGGTATGATGGTAACCGAGACCAAGTCAATAACCCATCTTCAAGGGAACACGGGCCTTATCGATGTTGGATATTTTCCGACAGTAAACAGTGTTTTAATAGAACATTCAAATTTTGTCAGTAGTCTTATTTCTTTCTACTGTCACAACAGAAAAACAATATTTTTAATGCAAACCAATAAAAATGGCACATCTTAGAAAGTACCGCTCCAGACGGACCACACTCTCCTCACCTCCTTAGCTAAGCTACTGGTTCCGAAGACAGTAAGAAACAGAAACACAGAGCATTCTGCGGTTGCATACACATTTAAGGACACGGGTTGCCTGGGTGAAACTGAAAGTTAAAGCATCGGACAACCAAGCTTTTCTAAAAAGCGTTTCATGGAAAATTCGTGACTTGGTATTGCGCAGTCAACTGTTTAAAAGATTTTTAGACGACCAAGACGATCAGCAGCTATTGTAACATAGTCGGGCGATTGTGTCAAGTGATAACAATTTTGATGCACTGATGACCATGAACCCCGAAAATACATGTGATAACGGAAGCCTACATTTACATCAACCATCTCTAGTTTTACGACTTAAACTTTAACAATTTCTAGTTGCGTTCATGCAGCAAGCATTGTTTTATGTTTAGTACGAGGGGCGTTCAAATATGACCTGGACTTTATTTTTTATAAAATCAGGAAACTACAAAACACACACACACACACACACATGCTCTTTACACATTTCTTCCAGCGTTCTGGGAGCATCTGGATACCGGTTCTGTAGAAGTCTTCAGGCTGATGTCGAATCCACGTCAGGACAGCTTTTTTCACTTCCTTATTGGAGCTGAGTCTCTAACTCTCAAGAACTCTTTCAATGGTCCAAAAAGGTGATAGTCGCAAGGGGAGAGATCAGGGCTGTATGGAAGATGTGGTAACATGTTCGTAGTATGTCCATAGTATGTCCATAGTCAGTTTGGCTGTGTGTGTTCTGGCATTGTCTTCAGAAAACAAACACCACTGGTAGGGAGTCCTGGTCGCTTTTTCCTTAATGCCGACTTACAGGGACGTCCTCAAAATGTCACAGTAGTAGGGTGCATTTATGCTTCGACGTTCTTCCAGAAAATCGACATGAATGATGCCCTTAATGTCCCGTAATACAGTGGCCATCACTTTCGTTGCCACTGTATCATCTTGAATTTCTTGGGCCGTAGTGAATCAGTGTGTCCCCAGTCCATCTCGCACGCTTGCTTTCAGGAGTATGGTGATGAATCCATGTTTCGTCGGTGGTCACAACGTGCTTTAGGAAGCTGTCACCTTCCCTGTCATATCGCTGCAGCAGCATGGAGCAAATTACCACCCGAGTGGTTTTGCAATCCTCAGACAGTTGCTTAGGGACCCATGTGGCACAGATCTTGTTGAATTTCAGCTTATCGTGGATGATGGTCTCCACACTGCCAGTGCTGATGTTCAGTATTGAAGCCAATTCTTGGACATGAATCCGCCTATTGTCCCTTATCAGCTCATTTGTTCGTGCGATGATGCCATCATTGACAGCAGTTGAGACAAACATTGTCAATGGATGACTGAGAATAACATGACTCGGTAAACTGTCTTTGAAGTCTGTGATGAATTTTAGATGCTTTCACACCTTCGTTGTGGAGAAACTTAATGATTATTCCTTGTTCTAGTTTGGTCGGCACATCGATGTCCGCCATTTTGTTTAAATAAACAATCGGTTGTCATGGCAACCGGATGTGTGGTGCTGCATTTTCATGACAGGCGGTAGTTGCCATCCCAACAACGAAAGTTTAGATTTTTACAACAATGAAATTTACAAAAAATAAAGTCCAGGTCAAATTTGAACGCCCCTCGTACTTAGCGAAATACAGTTCTTTGAAATCGTACTTAGCGTATACTGTAGAATAGGAAAGAGAAGAAAATTATTAAAAATTAATTTATTGAATATAATTTCAACCATAGTCATATGAATGAACATTAATGTGACTAATGGATGAATCTATTCGGTTCAGTCACTATTAAGGGTCCTCGATTTTCAAATCTCCCTCGCAGGAGTGTCTGTATTTGAAATAAACGATTCTATCCTCATTGCTTTAAAATGGTCATATCATTGTATAGAATTTAAATGGGCAACGTAATATGGTACATAATCGCAAACGTGCACATTTCTTTGAGGCTTGTCTCTCGCACTTATACCTCCATAATTAGTCTTTGCGCTTTCTCATCCTGCGACTGTTATTCCCCGCGGCTGCACCCGATGGCGAGACGACGGTACTCATGATTTTCATCTCGGGTTAATAACGGCGTTTCTAATCTAGTTGTCTGACTAAAATTTTGGTCGCTTGTCGGACCCATCTGGGTCTTCTCAACCACCAAATTTCGTAGCCGCAACCCAAATGATTCTGCAGTTATTAGTTTATCCATTTAAGACACCCATTCTTCATTATGGCATTAGATTCCCTGGAAATTGACCACGCACCTGACCCCTAAATCCCTCCCACTCGTCTCCTAGTAGATGAATCTGTTGAATCTGCGTTTTATAAGAAAACTAGCGAAAAAGCCCAAATATTGGACTGAATTCTGCGCTGATGATCATTATCGGATTTTAATAAATATAAATTCGTAAATAAATCCTAATTATTAAGACTATTTTACTAAATTATTAATACTGTATTGAAAGCTTTTTTAATTCCTAAAATTACTAATTAACCCTATTTAAAGTTTTACGCCTACTAAATTTAATTCATTTTAAGCCCATAATGGCTAAAGTGCACTCCATTAAACTATTTAATTATTAAGTAGCGGACGAATAGAGCACTTATTGGTTTCACAATGTCCGTCTGTCGGTCTGTTCCCTTCGTATTTTCTACATTTTTTCACATAGAAACTTGAAATTCCGAACGTAGCTTACCGTGGGCATGTCCTACTTCAATATTTACTTTGGTTTTGATTGGGCACTGGGATCTGAGTAACGGAGGTGGAAGTTAGAGGGGACCAAAAGGTCTACTTAGTATTTAGGTATGTAAAGCAGTGAAATTCGGTATGCATATTCCTCTAGGCAAACTCTACCTTACTATGAAGTTTGGGCCAAAATAAACCAGTGGGATCGGAGTCGTGGGGGTGGCAGTCACTTGGTCTTTGGAACTATGGCAATATATGCCACGTGATATGCCGTTCGATTGGAAATGACGAGGAACGAAAGAAGATAGAGCTCTAAATACTAGTTGGAGAAAATCAATTTATTGATTAAAAAATTGGGGCGGGGCAGTTAAAGTGTAGATAAGGGGGTAAAATAGATGACGTCGGGGCTTTCGCTCTTTCCTATATCCTCCTCGGGGGAATTAATTTCTTATTTCACTATCTCGTCAGTCACATTAATATGACCACCAACTACTAAACAAGAACAAGAAATTAATCATTTCCGATCGAATGATATGTCATATGCCATATGTTGCCATAGTTTGAAAGACCAAGTAACTGCTACCCCCACAACTCCGACCCCATTGGGACAATTTGGCCCAAACTTCATAGAAATGTAGATCTTGCTTAGAGGAATCAGCATATCGAATTTTACTCCTTTATATGCATAAACACACGTAGACTTTTTGGTCCCCTCTAATTTCCACCCCCAAAACTCCGACCCAAGTGGGCTAATGAAAACCAAACTAAATAGTGAAGGTACACATACCCATAGTAAGCTACATTCTGAAATTCAAACTTCTACCTCAAAAAATGCGGAAATTATGAAGGGGACGGGCAGACGGACATTGTGAAACCAATAAGTAATTCCATTCTTCCGCTACTTAATAATCACCGTGTGCAGCACGGGCTTGGGAAGAGTCGGTAAGATGGACGTGCCCACTGGTGTCTGGAGCCATGAGCGAACATGACGTTCGAGATGCTCGATTGGATTTAGGTCCGGGAATTAAAGAGCCAGGGAAATACTTTGAAGTATTAGTTCGTGTCCCTCCAACCATTTTCGGACAATTTTGATGTGTGTCGACAAAAACGGTATAGTGATACCCTGGTATCTGAACACATCGGTATCCGAAAGATTCGGTATTCAAATTTCGTTTCGAACTGCAATAAATTTTTTTCAGAATGTTCCTATGCTTACTAATTTTTCCTGTTGTCCTGTGATTTTATGACAGTTTGGCCCACTATACTAGCGAAGGCTCATTCATTCGCCCTAAATTCTGTTGTTGTGCAAGAAATTCATAGATCTTTAATAATTGACATTTTGGCGTTGCTTACGGGCTGTTCTTCGCTGCTTGCTATTAACGTTCATATGAGGATTAGTATTATAATTTCACATTGAAAATTATAATTAACAAACAGCTATGCTTTCTTCATCCCCCCGCCCAATTAAAAATTTCCCCACAAAAACCTATGGAAAATGGTGCTTCGGTATCCAAACGCCGTTTCCGAGTGAATTAAGTTCGGATACGGGAAAACACTGTACAGCGAACCATCTTGCGTATGGGGCTCCGAAGGAGACAGCTGGTCACTGGACCCAATCTTACAAAGGTGCATCTATAGAAACGGCTACAATTTCCATTGTAATACAGGAATTGGACCTTTCGTGATTGATAAAGGGTTGCTTTCTTTGTTGAGTCAGGGTTCTGCTCCATCAAGTAGCGGGAAACTTCCGAAAAGAATCATCCTGCAACCATTGTAGGAAGAATACAAGTTGGGGTGGCATTGTTATGGCCTGGGGTATAAATTTTCTTGGTATTTATCTAGACCTCATGCAATTTGATTATTTCTATCGTTATACTCACACTTGTTGACTGTCTTCCCTGAGGCGGACGGGATATTCTAGCAGGACAATGTGACATTCTGCAGGGCAGAATTGTCCGGGAATGTATGGAGGAACATGACCAAGACTCTCAAGTACTTCCCTGGCCTTCCAGTTCCCCAAACCTAAATCCCATGGCGCTTTTTTGGGATGACCTCGACCGCCATCTTCGTTTCGTGGATCTTCCATCACGCACCCTTCAGCAGCTGCAAAGTCGCATTGCAATCTTCATGGCTTTAGATACCAGTAGATACCATAATCTTATTGACTCTCTAGTTTTTGTCCATGCTACACGGCGGTTATTCTGGTTACTAGCTGGTGGTTATAATAATATGGCTCGACTATGTATAATATTGGGTGTACCAAAATTCCAGTTTCATAAGGAATGTTGAAGATTGAGAATATACATAGATGAATAAGAATAATATAGCGATATTATAGCCTTTGTTTCAGGTAGGAAAAGCATTACGACAATAAACATTGTGTACTTTCCACCTGTGGCCTTCGCTTCATCTGCATTCGTTTACCTGCAAAACACACAAAATTAGTTCACTTGTTCAGTTATTCCAACATTCCTACCTAAAACAAAGGCTATCTATATTTTACCTTTTCAACTACATTGTGTATTGTACTTCTGCAACATTTCAATATTCCCTAGAGATCGGACTTTATGGAACACCCTGTATATGAACTATTAGAAAAGCATATGGTTTCTAACAGGTCTATTGCTATAAGTAATGATGTCAATGATGAATAATGTCATGTAATGTCTTTCTAAGGAGCATTTATATCATGTGAGCTTAGAATGAAATAGATTTTTAAGGGAGATTAGTATTAAAGAAAATTCTAGAAAGTCATATCAGAGGATTGTTTTAGCTTTATTGAAATTTTAAAGATTTATATAGAGTTTTAAAGATTTATATAGAGATTTAGAAAGTTCGATTTGGATGCTTTTGAAGAAGGTTTTAGACCTCAAGATTGTTTCTAAAACATGAAGAGGATTTGCTTGAAAAGAAGTCGAAAGTCTATCTGACATTTTGTTGAATTTTTCAGCTTGAACAGCTTGTCTGCTTTGATGCCGTACTGGATCTCCGCCGTTAAAAAAATTCTCAGCCGCCGATTTCTAACTCAGTAGGCATTTGAAGGAGGAATGGCTATTTTTCAGTCTTATGTCTAAATCACAAAAAAAACTTCCCCCACCCTCCTGCTGTTTACGATTTGCCAACCAATGCGGAGACTTTCATTAGAGAGCGAAATAGACGGTGACTAAAGGATCAAAATTAATAAAGATATTACAACAACACTTTAATCTTGGGATTTTTATTTTTAAAATTTTCTGTAACCATATAATAATAATAAAAAGTCATAGTTCATTAAGATGAACTCAATTTCAGTGTTTATGTGTTTTTTGGATGATTGTTTTCCGAGCTGTTGTCTCGACTTGCTGACCTTGTCTACTGTAGCTATTGTTCACGTGTTGACTGTTTGCCGACAACAAAACCGCGATTAGACGTGTTTCTTTCTATCACGAGCCGTTATCATAGAAGAATTTAACATAAATCATATGAAATTATCGAGCTACAATAGATCCAAATCATGCTTAAATAGGCAAACAGTTTCGCAAGGATCCGTTCCTTTCGCCAGTAATTTGTTGTTTGTGCTTTTGATGACGCGCGTTTGTTTTGAGATTTAGTATAAACCAACACGACTTTGGAATTTTGACGTCAGCAAACTTTCTGCGTTTTGACTTTTTTTTTATATCTTTATGTGTTATTTTTTTTAATATTTGTTTTTTTATTCTGACCCATCTAACTGTTGACCAGGAGTTAACATCCGTTGAATTACAAAAACAGTTGTTGTTGTTGTTGTTGTGATGTTTTAGTCGCCTTTTCTTTAGGTAAATGACCGCCTAGAAGCAATTTATTTATTTGCTTGTTTATGTCAATTAATAAGCATCTCTCTCTCTCTGACAGATAAAAAGCAAGTCGATGTTTACAGGAAATTAGCAATGCGAACAATGGAATTCTTAATATTTCGTAATTTGCAAATTGCTGGAATCTACTCCTAACGGAAGTTAGGGCAATTTAATTTGATTCGACATTTTTATTATTATCATTTGTATAAAACAAGATAATAAATAAATTTACGCAGAAGTTTGGGAAATGTGCCTTTGCGATTTCCGAGAGTCAGTATTCTTTAACATTGGAAGACGATTTATAATCGTAGCAGCATTTTGCATTTGCTTCCAACTGTCTAACTTATATACGCGTAATATTAAAATTTGAATTTATAAATAATTCATTTCTGAATATTATTATGTGTTTTATACACAGACGCACAAACAAACATCTAACTTTGTTTTAATCCGTTTTTATGCAAAATAGTTTGAAGTCTTGTGATTCAGCCATGTTCTTATTTAAGAAGAAGGTTGGTGAGTTTAATCACAGAACTTGATCAGCATATGGTAAAAAAGTGGCTAACTGAATTCCAAAATGGACTCAATGTTGGTACCAGACTGAAACAATGAAGCAGCCCACTGGATTCTCGAAAGGTGCGATATCCAGGGTATTAAACCGTTATAAAAATGATCTTTTGTCTAAAATGGATAACTCTGACTAAAAGACAATCAATCATAAGCGAGACCGCCGTTTAAAGCGACTTGTGCAGTGCGATAGGACATCCACTGATTTTGACAACAATTGACAAATGATTTTAACCAAGATTGTTGCTCACCCAAGCGGATCCAAATCGGCAGTCGCATGTCTATAAGAAAATCCCTGATTTTTGCAAAGACCAGCAAAATTCGTCTATAGTAGTGTCTGTAAAGTTCTGACTGGACACGCGAAGACTGGAGGAAGGTTATGGGGTTTGACGAATCACGATACAGGTTGTTTTGTACCGACCGTAGTTAGAGGGTTTGGTGGAAGTCCCGTAAAGCAGTGCATTCAGCATGCCTTATCGCGACAACTCGAGATTCCATTGATGGTGTCTTGGTATCAATCATGGAAGGTCGGGTGCGTTCCACGGAATGCCAGCCTGAACATTGTTACCGACAAGTCCATCCTGCAATCCTGCATTTTTATCCTGCATGTGTCGGCTTCTTCATGAACTGCAATGCTACTGTTCATCGTGCACGGTAGATTCATCAGTGGTTCAGCAAGATTCTCTTCCAACAAATCTGCGAGAACTAAAGGAGTGTCTAGTTTAGCCTGGTCTTCCATTGACTTACAAGTGCTTCCATTGACTCTGTGCCAATCCTCTTACATGTTATAATTTGGGTCAAAGGGGGTCGAATAAAATATTAAATACATGTTTTCAGCGCACTAAATTGAGTAATTTTTATTGTACACTCCTTACATAATACAAAATAATAAAATATTAACATTAGGAAATGCTCATAATAAGCAAACACCTGAGAGTTTGAAGATGCTCCAATATATACAATGACACCATCAATGAATTTTTTTCCGACTGAAAATTTTTGTCCATTAAATCGAAAATTTACTGTAAATTTTTTTCGTTGGACGCTTGCAAAATTTTATTCATCCTTCAGATTTAACTTTTTAAATATTTTTATTATTTACATTTCCATTGTTGGGATTCCGTTGTCCCCGGAGGCTGGGAGCGATTCAAACCGGACTCAGATCAAATAGAAACAGAAGCGTTCCGAGAGATCGTCGTCATCGATTTGAACTTTCCACTGTTATCACCGCCGTCTCTTCTTAATCGTTCATCTCGCAGATGAAATGTCGTAAGCGAGCGACAATGACGTCAATAGCCCGCCATCACCGTGTCAACATTCATTTGTCTTTGGACTCCCTTCTAACTGCTCGGTGGCGTCTGCTACGACGAAGGACTTTGATTGCGCTTCCTCTCTCTCTAAATGATTAATCGCTTATTGAATTATAACCAGTGCAAAATGTGTTAATTGCATTAAAGCAATCCCCCATTCCCCACAAACCCCGGTCGCGTCGTAAAATATGGGGAACAATGTCCGAACAACCCAGAATGACCTACTTCCGTCGGCTCGCCCTCCATTTCCGCTTTCCTATCGATTTCATAAGCGCTCAAATTTGTCTTCTCTTGAATGTTATGAAACCCTTAGAGGATACTGATTCACATACAGAAAATAATGGAAACATCTAAAAAAAACTTAATGGCCCGCCTTATGCTTGCAAAACAGCTTGAATCCGTCTTGCAATGGACGCATAAAACACCCGGATTGTTTCTAAGTGGTGTTCAACCATTCTTTATACAGACACTGTTGAAGTTCTTGCAGAGAGGTTGGAGTCCAGTAACGTCCTCTGACTCTGAATTGTACATTTCAGACATACACATTTCCTGCGGTAGCAAATAATGTGAAAGTGAATTCATCTGATCATAGGACATATTTCTGAGCAAGCCTTGTGCTCATGACACCATTGCTGTCTCTGTTTTGCATTGACTTTGGTGACAAGTGGTTTGGCAATAACAGCTCGCCCATGGATATTTTATTTGTTAAGTTCCCTTTGCACTGTTTTTTATGTAAATGCAAACTGAGGAACAAAGTAGTTGGACAGAACCGCTAGTTTGAACAGGAGTCTGTCGTAGATGGCAGTGTTTCCACTATTGTTTACATTTTCTTATTGTTCCGTAAAAAAGGTTGCAAAAATTTCAAAGAAAGTGTAACTACCTTCCAGAAGTGTCCGTTGCGTTTTTGTTATACTAACTTGTAAGCAAAATTCTGGCAAAATTTTTCGTGTCCAGAAAGATTTATTATAAAAACTATATAAAAGTGTTTGAATTGACTGCAATATCGCTTGACATACGATCTTTGCACCTTTCTTCCAGATTTTGACCTATAGGCCAGGCTATTGCCACCTTTTGTATGCAAGAGCAGCGTTGACCTAGACTTAAGTGTGCAAAACAAAAATAATAAGGTATTTATAACAATGAGATTTTATCGGAAATAAGGTAACAAGAAAAGACCATGGAAACTGATCAGGTTATTATTCTGCATACGGCCCATATAACAGTATCATCTCTTATCGGAAGGAGCTGAGAAGTCTTGGTTGGCAGGTTGGGTTCTTTCGTTAGGTTTTTGGGCCTGTCAACATCTAGGTCCATATAATTGTTAACTTTTCGCATTCCTGCGACGAACACTGAATACCTGAACATTGTTGGGATGATACCATGGTGGGATTCGAACCCGCAATCTATCAAAACCAAACCCACGTCTGTTTTATCTACATGATGAACAGAAGACGTGAGGAGTAATGTATTTGTGCATTACTACCCGTGGCACAACGAGTAAAGTTGATATATGGCAAAGAATTTCTCGAGTGTGACCGCAATGGATCCAAGTAGCCGGCTGGGAAGACTTGCCTAATGTGACTATAATCTGTTTGGTGTATTGAGGAGCATTTGAGAGGATTAAGATTCAACCTAAGTCAAGAAATATGATCAGAATTTACAAGACGAACCATACAGCTCCCACGCAGATGACACGCAAGAGGAATGCTTCCAGAAACACATAATTCGATGAGTGGACTACTTTCCGGTTCTCTATAGGAAAACATTTTGAGTAATCCTGAATCAACCTTGTACACAGACAAGGGAGCCATCCAAACCTGTAACTCACAAAGTTTCACATCATATTGAAATATGTTATTCACCTAAAGCTACTATTGATGCTTGCAAAATAAGAAATCGCGATATTCAGAATGGAGTCTCGTAAACCTCCTAATGGAGTCTTTGTATGGCTATGTGCACTCAACTTTTTTCGTTTTTGCGGTTTATATTGAATATCGCGATTTCTTATTTTGGAAGCATCAATAGTAGCTTTAGGTGAGTAACATATTTAAATTTGGTGTGAAACTGTGAAATACAGATTCGGATGGTTCTTCTTGGGTGCAATTATTATGTCCACCTCCTTAGCAATTCGTTGGGCCACCTTTTGCCTTTAATAATGCGTCGATTCTTCTTGGCATGGACTCCACAAAGTGTTTATAGGTGGTTTGTGGAATCTGAGACCATGCTTAAAGTAAACCTTTAGTCAAAAAAATTTGTTTTGATATTTTATACATCTAAGTCTAAAAACACTAGTCCGCGTGGGAAAAATTCAATATCTACCTTTATTTATTAATAAACAACATTTTTAGACGAAAAATTACAGCCCATGGAGGCCGCCATCTTTCCCCGAATGCGCAAAGGAACACGGGAATTATGTGACGTCAGGTATGGCCTGCGCAAATCAAGGCCAACTATAGATGAGAGCGCGCAGCTGCAACAGGCGACCTAGCTTTAAGAAATAACGTGGTTTACAGCATTGCTTATGGCTGTAATAATGGGCCTTTTTCAAACGAGAAAGCGCGAGATTATGGCCGCGCTCATGCTTGATCGAAAACGAGGCTGAGCGGTGAAGCTCAGCTTGCTGCGAAGGAATGAATGCACTACCACAGATACCATTGAAGGATATAAAAGAAATTGTTAGATTCAAGGCTTAAGGAGCCGAGAGAAATCTGGAAACTGTTGATCAAATCAAGCTGTTTATTGTTTTCAGGATGCAAATTACAATTTTCAGGAGATAAATCACAATTGTCAGTTCCTTCTTCAGTGGTGATAATTACTTCAAATTCATTTGACAAATGAGGTTTATTTTGTCGTCGTCGTCGTTGTTATTGTTGTTGAATAAGCCGCAATGGACTACGTTCTTTTCAACTCTTTATTATTCCTTTCCTTAGCCCAAAATGCGCCGTTTTAATTCTTCATTTTTTCCCGAAAGCCTTTTGATTGTTCCAACTTGGTTTTATGTGGTGTACGTTTTTGTATGTCTGTTTGTGAAATTTGTAATTCTTCTATGTCCTTTTGTGTTTCATTTATCCAAGTATTGGCTAGTTTCAATTTTGACATATATTTGAAATTTTTTCCTGTGAGCCCACTGGGGTTTATTCTTTCAAGATGTTCATAAAAAGCTATTATCCTTTTCTCCTAACGGTATAGTATCAGTAATTTTTTCAGTATATGTGTATATTTCATTTTTGTAGCGTACTTTAAATATTGACTCCAATATTTTTCTTTCAGCTATTTCCAGTTCTTGAGTTAACATTTTTTTGATCAGGGTCAGACATTGAGCTGTATAAAGTGCTTTTGGGCGTATTACTGTTGTTTAGTGCCAAAGTTTAGCGTTGAATGATATTGACTACTTATAGATATATTTGATGAGGAAATAGGCCGACTTCATCTTATTGACTCCTGCTTTAAAAGCTTTTTTCTCTGATTCGTTTTGTTAAATTCTCCTATAAATATTTGAACTTTTATTTATTCTGTCAAATTGTCATATTGGGTGGTCTGACGTTCGTCATAAACTTGCTTTTTGGAAGGAGATTCTTAAACCATCTCTCTTGGTTTTTTGTCAAATAAAGTGTTATTATTTTCATTGCATGGATTGAAATAAACATGATCATTGTCAGTGCGTTTACATTTATATTGTTTACGTCACTTGCACACAGATATGCATTATGTACAGGCAGAATATTTAAAGACTAAAAAAAAAACAAACCCGATGACATGTTTTTCCAGTGATTGGTACACACTTAACAGTCCATATCTTGAAAATTACTAAACCGATTTTGATGAAACTTGGACTGTTCTCTAAGTTGAAAGATACTTAATCCAATAAAAAAAGAATTATTGTAATTTGATTTCTAGTTTCTGAGAAATACGTGGATAACCATACGTACATTCACACACTTATGAAATTTGGCACACCTGTTCAGAAACCCGCATAGACTAACATAGACAGTTGAACATAGACGAATATTGTGCAATTCCAACAATATTACATACATACGAGACGAATTGATAACCTCCTTTTTTGACGTCGGTTAAAAATGATATTAAGATCAATTAATCAATTAATTGATTTTGCCATATTGATATAAAAATATAACAAATAATAAAAGCAAAAACTGAAAATAAAAAATTAATAAAAAATAACATCCCAATATAATTTTAATTAATTTCAATTAATAAATTTTATTATATAAAAGGTATATGTTAAATTAATGATTTATATTCAATATAATTTATATCAAATTTTAATATTAATAACGAAATAATAAATAAATAAAAGTAATGATAGTATAGTAATTTTTGAGGTGATATTTCTTTAGTCATTCGTTTTGGTCTATTTCGCAACACAAATTTATTTGGAATAGCCCCCTTCTTAAGTAAATTTAATCCATCAAGTGAATCCGTAAAATATCCTGAGTTAAAATTCAGTGATTAAAGAGTTACGTCTTTATTAATCTATAAATTAGCACATACAGTGCTTTCCCGTGTGTGAATTTCACCTCTCAGCCTCGTTTTCAATCTGCCAAGGACGCCGCCATTTCTCAAGTCTCGTAAACGTGAAAATGGCCCATAGGTCTACAACAAACAAAACTTGCAGCTGGCATAAGTTGCAGCTAAAGAATCAACAACTGTTGAAGCAATGGTTGCATACTATTAACAGGGAAAATTGTCCAGTAAATAAAAAGGTCAGGATGTGTTCGGATCATTTTACTGAATCCTCTTATGAGAGACATTTCAAGGCAGAATTGTTAAGGGCCGCAAGAAGCGAAGTAGGCAGCCGTCCTCGTCTCCTGAAGCCGGACGCGATACCGACGGTTTTCGTTCATCGGCAAACTGAACTAAGGAGAATACTATTCAAACAGCTCCAGAAAAACAAAGACCGATTTGAAGTAAGTTTAAAATTCTAAATGTAATGTCAGTGTTTAACCCTTATCTATATTACAGTAAAAGGAACGAGGTTAAAATACATCGCCGTACTTGATCGCATTAGGCTTAACACTCGAATGATAAAATAGATTAGTGTTAACCTTTACCCAGTTGGCGATATTAATTAATTTTTACAAAAACAGAGAAAAAAAACTGTAAGTAATTCTTAGTATTTATAATCCATTGAACATTGAATATGGTTACTGTAAAACTAAAGGCGACATACAAACTAGAATGTAAACGGTTGGCTTCCACTGGTTTGGCTTCCACTACCTCTGCCAAACTGGATGGCGCTTCCGGCGAAAAACTTGACGCCACCGGAAGTTGCCCTTACTATGATGGCGAATGGCAAGAAATCTCATCGTGTGTGCAACGTTTGTTTGATTCTTGGATCAATTCTGAATTTTAATGCCAGAAACAGAGCATTGTAAAGGTACACAAAGTAAACTTAACAATTGGTCAAAGTAAAATGTTAATTAATTAAAAATAAGCTTTTAAATACTTTAAAACAAACATTTGATGAGGGTTTGATTAAGCAGTCTGAGTTTCGTAAATATTATTTACTTTATACTCTACCAAACCAAAAAGATAATATTTAATTATATTAGTAAAAGTTGTAATTTAAATTTTCCCATCAAATTAATTATATTGGAATAATCTGGAATAAAAATCTCACAAAAAAGTTTAAACTATTGCCTCTACCAATGTGGCGTCCAGTGGCGTCACCCTTTTAATCCTCTTAATGAGGGATGCGCCATCCAGTTATTTATATAGGTCAGTGGCTCAACCTCGTTAAAGCTGGATCACCTGTTACAGCTGCGCGTTCTCATCTATAGTTGGCCTTGTTTTGCGCAGGCCATACCTGACGTCACATCATTCCCGTGTCCTTTGCGAATTCGGGGAAAGATGGCAGCCTCCATGGGCTATAATGTTTTGTCTAAAAATGCTGTTTATTAATAAATAAAGGTAGATATTAAATTTTCTCCACGCAGACTAGTGTTTTTAGACTTACAAGGGAATCCGTCACAGATTTCCACCAAATTGAAATATGTTACTCATCTGAAGCTACTATAGATGCTTGCAAAATAAGAGAGAGCGAAATTGTGTTTCTTTCAAAATAAACCGCGAAAACGAAAAAATTTCAGCATACAAAGCCATACAAGGACTACATTGTTAAAGCGTTAGGCTATGTGGGGTTCCCTTGTTAGATGTATAAAATATCAAAAAAAAATTTTTTTGACTAAAAGTTCACTTTAATGAATAGCACTTTCTAGTCGTGTGAGATTTGATGATTGTTGAGGTTAGGTTAAGTTAGGTTAGGTTATTCCACAAAAGCTCAATGGGATTGAGATCCGGAATTGTAAACTCTCCTTCATATTCCTGAAACCAAACCTGTACAATTTGAGCACTAGGGCAGGACGCATTATCTTGTTGAAAATAGCCATCTCCATTAGAATAAACCATCAACATGACAGCATGAACTTTGTCAGCAATGTTATTTTGATATGTTATGCGATTCAACACAAATTAAAGGGCCCAAAACATGCCAGAAAAACATTCCCCAAAGCATAAGGCTGCCTCTACCATTTGAGAATACGACCACAAGTTGCACGTTAAGATTAATTATTTTTTTTGGCTGACGGTCCAGTCTTTAAACACTTTAAACAATTTTTCACTCCATAGCTCCGAGATGTACAATTATTTCACGTTTAAAATCTATAAAATGGGGTGGTTTACCAATATCTTCGCAAAAAACACTTCTACTGTATACTGTCGTAAGCACTAAGCTTACCGTTTTTATACCAGTCTCACCTTCTAGCGACAAAAGCGTGACGCTATATCTATTTGCTTAAAACTGTCAGGTGGTCATAATAAATTGGCCACTGAAGAAAGTAGATAATTCCGGCGACGCGATCATGTGACAGAAAAAAACCTGGTCGTTGCATTTGCACTTGTCTTGAATGCTGTGCATTGTGAGTTAGCTATTGAAATGATCCAAAACTTTTTGCGCAGATACACAGATTCATTGCTGAACTTTTTAAATTCGTTGTTTTGGTAATGCAGTCCCGCGCACACTCAACTACTTATTTTTACTATTTAGCGACATGGCCGTAGCTATATAAGGAGGAGCAACTCAAATGACATGTGAGAAAATTTCTTGGCAAAAGCAAACCAAATATCGGCTCCATTTTTGCATGATAAAGCCAATGCCGATACTCCAAAGTTTCCCCCTGTGAAATCTTATTTTTACTATTAATCAAGTACATGTTTTTTTATATAAATTTACAGTTTAACATGCTGAACTTGGGGCGGAAACAGGTCCAATAAAATATTAAACAGACGTTTCTAATTCATTGATCCGTGCGTGCTTCATGAGCAGTATTTTTACAATATGATCCACACGTACAAAAACCCCCTTTAGACCGCATCCGCGCATGAAAACAAAATATATCCAGGTCTATTTTAATAAACATGAAAAAAAGTAACAAAGAGAAGCTTCGCCATAACGAAGGTCAGGAAAAGAGGAGGGTATCGAGGTGTTGGAGAGCAACCCAGGGAAGTATGGGCGGGTGGGGGTTTTGAAAACGAGGAGGGATCAGGAGAGGCGCGTGCTCGGAATCCAGTCGATCGTCGTCAGGAAATAAGCCAGAAGTCGACAAAATTTTTTGGCTTCTCTCTTTACGCCTGTGCCAAGGCTTAGGAGCCACGATGGAGGACTTAATAAAGACAAAAAAGAGGGGTTGAAAAGAGGGGGTTTTTTCGTATGGCATAGGGTTGGGTCTCTTCATTGCGGCTACGTGAATGGGATTTTTTAAAATAAAAAGTTCAGGGTGGAAAGAGAGACTGTGGGTTTTCGTAACAAAGATGGTGGGGATTACTAGAGAATGGTAGGAGTGCGGGTGCTTCTAAGTTTAAATGGATTAAAGCGTACCAGTGGTGTACACCCTCTCCCATAATTGATGACGTTCGAGGCTGATGAATTGCGCAAAATTCAGCTGAGGGTGCGCAATTTTCGCAGTTTTCGTAATGAAAAATCCTAAACCTCCCCCAACACACGTACATTCTTCTCCATAATCCCATAGTCCAATCCAAGAACCTGTGAACACAAGGGTCTTATGCCCCCTTCTCCCAGAGCACCCGCAGTTGGAATCTATTATAGAGTGTAATTATCACCAGTCGTGTGGGTCGATTGAAGCGACTTTGCGAAGGATTCGATGCTAATTTCAGCTGGTTTTCGCAGACATGAATACATGGAGGTAATCAATTCTACCAATAGGACGGCTGCAATAGGACCTTCTGGCGAATTTGCCTTATAGATAACTTTTGCAGATGATCCTGTGATTGAATTGTTTTCAACACAGGGTAAAGACTCCGACTGAAAGGATGTTTGATTAAGGAATTCCCATGACGGAGTGTTTTATCAAAACGATTTCCTTTTCTTTTGGTTGCCACCCCTTGTTTATATAACCGTGATGGGTTTATCAGTGCACGTGTGGAGGAAAAAAATCACGATCTTCGTTTACATTGTCTTTGTGTATGTGTCGAAGCTTATGATATAAACTAAATAAATGCTTGCCACCCCTTATAGACAATCGGTAGCGAATCGCTTCCAGAAAACACATATTTCTTCATATATACGAGAACCAAATACCCGTACATTGGTGACCAGTGATGGTCAATGAATTAGAAATAGTTGCTTAATATTTAATTGGACCGACCTTAACCCGAATTACATTGTGTATTGGTATAGAATTAATAAGGTGCTAAGGCACTTGTAATTCGTAAGGAGACCTTTAGATCTCGCAGATTTGTTGGAAGATATCTTGCTGTCAGTTATATCGTTCCAACATACCTGAGACATTCTCTGTGGGGTTGAGGCCAGGGGCCAGTTCCAGATCAGGAAGAGAAGCCCCAATACCATGGCACCATATTGTGTTGTCTTGACAAGGCATGCTGAATCCATTGTTTCATAGGGTTCCCGTCAAAACCTCTGCATAATCGTCTTCCAGTTTTCCTGTCCACTCATAATGTTTCAGATGGCACTGTAGACGAACTTTCCTTTTCCTTGTAGAAATCAGGCAAGCGATGATCTGCTTCAAATCAGTATTGAACAGTGAATATCCTCTCAAAGAGAAGAGGGAAGGAAAAATTCTTCAACCTGGACTCGAACCAGGAACCACGCCTTTCGGTGGCGGTAACGGCCTGTCGGTATATTCTCCATTGTAACAGCTTGGCGATTCATTGTCCGCGTTATCTCAATTGGTAAGAGCGGCGCCAGCGGAAGGTGTGGTCTCTGATTCGAGTTCAGGTAGCGAAATTTTTCCTTCCCTTTTCTCCTTTGTAATTAGTGAATGTCCTGGTTTAAACTATGACCATTGATTGCATTTAAACAACAGTTACTCCTTTATAGACAAAGACTATAGATCAGCTGTTTCGATGTTTCAGTAGAGATTCTAGCTAGACGATGAGCACCAACAATGAGTACTTTTTCGAAGATCAGTTTGGTCTTTCTTTTAAGTTCTATGATTAATTGGCTCAACTCCTTCTTAAATATATACAAGATTGAATCCCATGATCTCAAACTGTTTTGTATAAAAACGGATTAAAGCAAATTTACACATGTTTCAAATTCATTGGTCTGTTCCGTTATTTCTCTTCCAGTGTAGGAGAGGGGTGAGCGAACGAAATATAATAGATTTCTGCTTCACTCTTTCTTTCTATACTTGCACCTTAACCATATAATCTTCCCTTTATCAATCAATCGAACGCGTTTTTCCTCCTCTCTATCTCTCTCTTTCTCTTTCTCTCTCTCTCTCTCTCCACGCTGCGCCAGTATCTTAACACTTTTCCAGACAGATAAAAGAGACAGAGACAGAGAGAGAGGTCTCTCCCCGTTTGTCAGTTTTATGACCTGTTTGTCATTTACAGAGTGCTCTTTCGACCCAAAAAGATTTCGTTCGGCTTTTTCTTTTTAACATCGATAAATGTTACAAGGTTCGATATCGTTTAACTCGGCAAGGTTATCAAGTGCAAGTGTCGCGTTGCAATGCTTCCGCTTTGATAGATGATTAGATGACAATACTGAGCTTTGAGTAAGCACAAAGACTCACCGAATACATAAAGAGATTTACGACTGTGCACGGGTTGGAAAAAATCGCTGACCGAACATGATACAATTATATATATATGTATAAAAGACACGTTAAATACACTATGTTCACGAGTTTCTGGACACATGTATTTTTGCACTGCAACATTCATAATTTCACGAAAAGTGCTATGGTGTTGATCCCTCCCACGGAAGACATTCCACCAGATTTTAGTAAAGAGCTTCAGGGATTATCTTTCAATCTTCCCCAAGAGCGCTTATTGGCTCTGCAGGCCAATCCGTTTCTGCAATCCGTATCTCCTCAACTCACTCCTGCACACATCTTGCTTTGTGCATAGACAAGCAGCATTATTGTGTTTGTACAAGAATGTTGGCCAAAATATTAAGAATGTCAAGTTAAGTTGCAGATATCATAATTCCTGCTACCGAAACAAGTTGGCGTAGCCCCATACTACCATGATAGTGAGCACCAAGCTGTAAAGCATGAAGCGCTCTCTCGGCACCTGATTGCCAGAGTGTGCACGGAAATTATTCGCTCCGTAAGACATGTTTCCATTGTTTCATGGTCCAGATTCGGTGAGCTTTACACAATTCTAAATGTCCCTTTGCATTGATTCTACTGATGTACGGATATGAGCAAAGTTTAGACATGGGGTCCTCATTCCGGGAGAATTGTAATTGTACAGGCGGCACTTGAAATGGTATTTCGGAACTCTGAAGCAATTATTTCAGCTGAAGACTTCCGATTGCATAATGCCACCACCCATGCTAGCATTCTACTATCTTGTCTTTCATTTTCTTTGGCCTGCTTCTTGGCAGTTGCACCGACGTTGTTCCTTGAGAGTTCCTCTTGACAATGGTGTCATTATAGTTGAACGGAGTATTTGCAGAATGACAGAAATCTGGCGCACAGACTTGTATAGTTGATATCCTACGATGGTACCACGATCTATACTCTACCAATATGAATCACAGGAAGGCATATCTATATTAGCTATCTATATTAGCTATATTAGCATATCTATATTAGCTATATAGCATATCTATATCTCTTCTATCTATATTATCTAGATATAATAGACGGGCAAATTAGGACATTGTTTTGAAGGGAGTGCCCGGAAACATTTCATCACATAGTGCATCATTTTACAGGAATGGGTCAAGGAACGTAGGCTACTACCACATATATGCTGTGAATTTTTCAGTTTACATTTCTAAGGTAAGCAGAGTGTAACTTGATAACTTTGGTTCAGTTTGTAAATTCTCTCTTCTTCTTTGCTGGAAACCCTCTATTCACACGAGGATAAGATAGAAGAAGAGAAGGAAGGGGTGTGTTATCTTGGATAAGATATAGAAGGATCAATTGAAGAGATAGAGTGAAACCCACTTAGTGACCCCAATACACTTTTGGGTGAATCGATTTTATTTCTTTCAACAACCATTATTGATTGTCATTGCAGCCTAGGGCGCACAGCGAAAGAAGCTTGGGCGGGGGTTGTTGAAGGGAAGGCACGAGAGGTACAGAGTAGGGGGTAGATGGGAAGGTCACGTGCATAGAAGCACACGCGACAAAAACAAACGCTAAAGAGTGATGTTCGACGATGACGTAAAGAGGGCTTCTTTAATGCCCTTCCCATTTAACCCCCCTTTCTTATCTCCTCCCTCACAAACATTTTAAGCTTTGAAGCCGGGTGGCTATGTTGTTTGACTTCTTTATTTCCTTTGAAATTGGCTCGAGGGAGACGAAATTAATAGATAAAACAAATAGGACGTAAATAAAAAGAAACCTCCTGTGAGGCTACGAATCAGGGGTCTTCACTAAATTTAGGAATTTTCTTATTTGATGTTAGGCGGATGAGGGAGTGGTGTTTGCTACTGTGTATTATTGGTGTTTGTTCTTACTGGGTGTCATGGTTCATTCGCCTTTAGGTTTTTATTGAACAGTTTCTTTCGCAGTTTTCTCGCCAAGAATTTGAATAATTAAAATTCTAATCCGTCCCGTAAAATGGCTATGCCATGAAATATTACGTGCAAGAGTAGGAAGTAAATAAAAAAAATGGTTCCCAGGAAATTCTTCAGCGAAGATATCAGAAAGATAAAAGCATTTTAGACCTTAATTGGAGCTATATGATTATTATCAGGCATCTACAAAAACAAGGATTTGCAATTTCAGGAGCATACCTGTCCTAAGAATATGGAAGCAAAGAATTAACAAGACAAGTCTACTCCTAAGAAGAGAGGTCCTCTTTGTAGCCTGCAAAAGCAACAAATAAAGCAGCTGATTAAGATTCTAAATTCAGAAGACACAGCGAGATCGCAGCAAGGATAAACATCATCCCTAGAATTGTAAGATGCTATATAAAAATTGGGCAGGAGACTGATTCACAATCCGAAGTACCATTGGATGTCCCGAGACACACTGATACTGACTGGTGAGGAGAAACCGCTTGCAAAGATTCGTTATTTCAGATGCGTGATGGGTATTTCTAGGTGACAGCTAGGAAAAGCGAACAGTCCAGACCTCTATCACTCGCAAAATTTCAAGATCGCACACAAAAGGTCTCACGGTGTGGGTCGCTCTTCGTGCCAAAGGTATCCTCAAACTTATATTTGTGGAGCCAGGCGCTAAGTTAAATAGAAACTGCTACGTAAACAAGGTGCTGAGGATTCTGCACACTTTAAAACAAACCCTGGATTTCCTTTATGCCAACAACATGTCTTTCATCAAACCTTCCCAACGGATGCCACCATCTCCAGATACTGTTCCATGGGACTTCTGGTTGTGGAGGTATCTGAAATACAAGTTAAACAAGAGGAAACTAAGAATTTTCTGTGGACTGAAACGAACTGTGAAGTAGGAGCTCCAGAGAATTCCTCAAACGATGATAAATAAGGCACTCAAGTCCCTGTCGAAGAGATATTGCCAAATCTACTATGCAAAAGCTGGCTCTATCGAAAAAAAATCGATAAAATTTGAACATTCTCTATAAAAAAAAAACCCTGCCTCACTCTGTAATTGTATCTCCTATCGCAAGATGATACTATATGAGTACTAACTGCGAGTAGAAATCTCGTTTTATGCGTAACGGTCCTACGACATCTGTAATATAGTTTTGTTTATTGCTTGGCAAATTTATCGTTTTCACAAGAGCAACGAGTTTACATTGTTGTAGAACATTATTTCGCCTGACGTACTTATGCGTATGTTGACCATACCCCAATTTTCTGACAGATTTTATGACCAAACCCTATTGTTTTGACTGTTCAAGTAGCCACGCTTCGTCAATGAAGAAAACCATATTCTCTTTTTCCGAGTCCTCAGTTCTTGCACACAACATGTATGCACGAAGGTGTAACGTCTTCATCGCCTTCTGAGCACTTCAGTACGAAATCCCTGATAGCCAGGTTTTTTGAAGGGGAAGCTGCAGTATTCTCTTCCCGTCAGGCAGTTTAGCATCGGTCAAAATGGCCGGTCTCCCGGTTCTCTTCCTGTCTGCAACTGATCCACATTCCCGAAAAACGGTTGATTATTCTCATTATCGTGGAATTGTTAGGGACTGCAGAATACGAGTATTTCTAACGAAACTCGTCTTGAACACGTGCATAAGAAGGACTGGTGAAATGATGTTCAACAATGAAAACTCGTTGTTCTTGGGAAGACGACATTTCTGTCAAGCAATAAACAAAGCTATACAGTAGGCGCCGTATAGCCGTTACGCGACAAATGGCGTTTCTACTCGTTCTTAGCTCCTACAGTACGATTATAATAACTGCAATACAATTTATAACAACTTTCAGTTTGAGTGCGCGACTTTTCTACTTCTTTGTAGCTTTGAGTATAAAGACGAAATGAACCTGGACACTGTAAGAGCAAACACAAATGCTGTACTTATGAGGTAGCAAGATTTCCTTTTCTCTTGGATTTTAGCAATTCACGCAGGAGCCTTTGCTCAATATACGACGAAAAAATTCATGAAATAGTGGTGTTAGTGGAGAGAAAATTATTGTTGGAGACAACGACAACGAAATCCCTTTTCCCCTCCCTTTCACTTGCCCACACCTATTTCAACTCCCCTCCCCTTTCACAACCCTCACGTGTTTAATTTTTTTTTATTTCTATGTTTTATTTATTTATTTAGAAAGAACAGCGACTGTGTGCGCTCGATCGACCGAACGAACCCATCCGAGCGTGAGTCCAAGAAAATAAAAGAGAAAATTCTTTTTGTTGTTGTTGTTGTTAAATTTTTTCTTTTGTCCTGGAGGGCTGAAAAAGGTTCGTCTGCCCAACCATCATTCGTGAACAAAAAATAAAAAAAAATACAAAAACCCCCTCCTCGTAGAAGATAAGGAAGACAGGAAGAGAGCCTACCGACAAGAAGATAACCACTCTTGGCGGCGGATGCGGTAGCAGCAGCAGCTGCTGGAAAGAGGTTCGGCTGAGAATATTGTGAAGATGGAACATTACCCACACACAGAGACTTTAACCTCTTTTGTATCTGTTAAGACATCTTTCGTGTTGATGTCGCATCTCTTCTTTCATGACATTACAGATGTGACCCAATTCTGGAAACTTTTCTGAAATAATACTCGACATGTTGCTACGCTATATCATCTAAATATTCCGGACATTCCTCCAAAACAACATTATGTGTCCTAATTTACCTTATGATGTCTAAGGTAATATGATAACAATATGTCTTCTTGGCCTCTTTTGTAATGGTACTATATGGGTCGCTTCCCAATTTGGTGCCATCATATGATGTGTAACAAGTCTGTACGGTGATTTCCGTCATTCTGCAAATACCCCGTTCAACTATAAGTAACATCACTGTCAAGTGGAAATCTCAAGGGGCAATGTCAGGGAAACCGCCTAGTGTTAGGCCTACGAAAATGATGGGAGATCGTGGAGTACTAGCAATCGGAATTCATGAGCTAAAAAAACAATTGCCACCGAAATGACACTTCAAGCACTGTCTTTATAACCACCATTCACCGGGAACTGAGGACTCTAGATTTCCATGGTCATGCTGCGTGTATGAGCATCACATCGGCAGAATCAATGCTGAGCTACGTTTAGAAAGGTGTACAGCTCACCGAACGTGGAGCATGGAACAATAGAAACATTTTCTCATAGAATGAAAAATTCCGGCACACACAATCAGAATTTTATATCGTCAAACATCTTTAAAAATACAATGGAAATCTTAGGGTATAATCCCAACCCTTTGTCTCAAATCTGGATTCGAGTTGCTTGGATATGACATTGAGACATGTGTCTGATGGCAGAATATTACGAGCGCTGGAGATAGCAGAATATTACTCCTGCTCTACGACCCTAAAGGATAAGCGCAGTTTGATGCAAAAAAGATCTCAACATAAGGAGTAATTCAACTCAAATTGAAGTTTTTGGTAGTTTTTCAAAAAGTACTCCAGATAACTGTTTTCCTTAATTGTTCATCTAGTTGATGCGCCTTTTCGATGCAAACCAAAGATCTCAAAAGAAGGGTGAATTCAACGCGACTTGGCTCGGTCGTTTGGTGAAACTTCACTTTTTTCATCAAACACGTTTTCTTATGTAATGACAGATTCCGGCACACACTGGCAATCAGATGGACAAATTTGGTTCTATCGAATACTGGAGAACGCTTCATGCCTGACTGCATCGTGCTCATTGTAAAGTTCGGAGGATGCGGTTTCATTTTTATTGCTTGGATTGGGCCAACTTGTTCCAGTACCAAAAACTATGTTTGTCGCTGCCAAAAATATGGCAACAGTTTTGGACTGAGTTCATTTCTGTACCAACAATGTCCCTTGTTCTAAAGCAATGGTTTGAGGAGACAGGGGTTGAAAATGAACCGAGCTACACAGAATCCCGATGTAAATGGAACTGAACCTCTGTGGGATGAATTGGAGCGACAATTGCGGGCATGACCACTTCGCCCAACATCTGTGATTGAACTCATCAACGCTCTTGGGAAGAATTGAAGAAAATTGGCGAAGCTGTCTACTAAAATTTGGTGGAAAGTCTTCCGCAGAGAGTAGAGGCTCAAATACAGAAGACTGATTATGATCTATGGTAATGATTTGGAGGAGAAAGTTTACGAAGAAAACCCCTTTGTCCACCAACGATCGTATTTGATGACGCTGATTAAATTTGGTGATTGTGGAGCATTGCCCTGCACCGTATCTTCCACTGCAGAAGAGATGTCTGCAGAACGGCGAGGCTGATGTTGTTCCATTCTTGTTTGCAGGCTTTCCAGAGACTTTCAATGGTTGTTAACGGCGTCGAATAAGGGCTCGTTTAAATAATGTAAATCCATAGAAATCCATCGGGGATGCATCTGGTGACTTTACAGGGATATCATAAATAGGGTTATCATAATCAGTGTCACCAAATAGAACATGATCGTTAGGGGAGAAAGGGGTTTTCTTTCGTAAACTTTCTCCTCCAAGTCGTTACCATAGATCGTAATCAACCTTCTGTAAAAGCAAATTGATATTCAACAAATAGTCAATTTTGCAAAATCTTGGTTGCAGTGCAAAAGTACGGGAGTCTTAAACTTTTGTTCATACAGCGACTGTTGTTGCTTTCAAACGTTTCAAGGCGATATTCCAATCTGTTCGCTTCGTTCATGTTTTCACACCATCTTGTAAAAACACATAATAATGAAAGTAAATTTATTTTTAATAAAATGAATATAGAGTCCATTTGATGTACTTCCTGTGTTTCTCTCCACGTGGATGAAAGAATTATATATTTTGAGAATAAATTGGGAATCGCCTTAGACTTCGCCTACGCCTTCCCGCTTATTGTCAATGGATGAAATCCGTTTTCAATAGCTCAAAGTAACAAAGCAGAGTCGTCTACGTCAAACCTATAGAAGGTGACAGATAAAAGCGAGGGATAGAATTCGTATTTTCTATAAGAGAATTATAAAAGTGTCTTCCGTTTATGACGGCAGCATGCAACGCGAACACGTCCCACGCCACCGATGGATCAGGAAATGCGGTGAACCAATGTGGGTGTGCGAATGAATGTTTTTTTAATTCCAAAATATAGAATAAAGTTGTTTTTTTTCTAATAACAAAAGTTCAAACTCCAACAATCGTGAATGAGTTTTTATATAACAGATTTCGAGGTTATTTTCACCACAGTGTTTAGTATTAATTAGTAAACAGAATTGAGAGATAACATGCAGATGTCCTTGTTTATTTCTGTTTTAAAGAATTTGACAGTTTCCTCGTTTCTGTTATGTTTTGAGTGTCTAATATATAATAGGATAGTCATTCATTAGAAATATTGCCTTCATGCATCGAAAATGAAAGTGTAATGGATGAATAGAATAAAGAAGGAATGTTCATCGCTCTGTTCTTAAACTCTTTGCTTTATGACGAGGAACATTTGGACATGAAGGGTCTAGTTTCATACAGCTGCTATAAAGTTGATAGTGCACAATTGTCCAAAATGTAAAGGCAAAATGCAGTTGCTGTTACTGTAACAAGTTAGCTCAACACAAACCATGAACATGAACTCCATACCATGACATTGCCTCTTTAGAACCTTATAGTGGACATCAATCAGTCCGCGAGATCCAAACTCGACCACTAGATTTAGCAGAGTGTTTACCGAGATTCTTCGATCCATAAGATTTGTTCCATTGTTCCATGGTCCAATTTTGATGAGCTGTTCACCATTCTAAACAACGCTTCGCATTGATTCTACTGATCTGACGCTTATGAGCGGCAGCAGGACTATGGAAACCTAAAGTCTTCAGTTTTGGCGAATGGTGATTGTATTGGCGGTGCTTGGAGTAGCATTTCGGAAATCGGTAGCAATCGTTTCAGCTGAAGATTTCGGACTTTGGTATCGCTCTGATATCACTGACGTTGCTCCTTGAGATTTCCACTTGACAATGTCACTTACAGTTCAATGGGATGTTTATAGATTGACAGATATCTTGCGTACATACTTGTTGCATAGATGACGTCCCATGATGGCATCACGTTAGAATTCACCGAGTTTTGTTGAGTCTACCATACGGCCCATATATGAATCACAAGTGAGTTTTGTAAGGATTATACAATTTATATTGTCCTACATATGTAAATTAAGACGCATAACATTATTTTGGAGGAGTTCTAGAGAAAGTGTATAGATTTGAATTTGTTTTTTGAGGTCCACATGGACGTATTTATTTTCCGTTGTGAATGGAAAATGGTAAATATAAAAATCGCAGCAGAATGGCACCACTTGATGAACTAATTCTAGCAATATCGGAATTTCAAGCAGAGTTAATTTGCACACATACACTGGCTAATAAATTTAAGAAGAGAGAGGAGCGGCGATCAACTTTCTAATTTATTGAATCATAGATACACTTTTCAATTGCTATGCAATCATCATTCAGTATGAAACCTCTATGGTTCAAAAAATTATTTTATGGAAAAGGGAATCGACCGTTCTGTCATCTTAACTGTTAAGTATCTACAACTTAATTACTCTCTTATGTAAATTTGTTTAATCCCTTTACCATAAAACCACAGCGAAGTGATACGCCAGTACAAACCATGCCAATGAAAATGAGAGTCAGAGATCATCCGCCGTAAGCAGCTGTGACAACAATGTAATCGGAAGTCTTCAGCTGAACCACTTTAAGTAGCGCCAAAATCATCATTCGCCGAAACTGAAGACACTAGGTTTCCATGACCGTGCTGCTGCTCATCTGCAGAGTAAATGCGAAGCGACGTTTAAACTGGTATCCAGCTCCGAAACTCGTCCATGGAACATTGGAAACATGCCTTATGGAACGACGTATCTCGGTAAATCTGCCAATCTGATGGGCGAGTTTGGATCTGGTGCCCACTATGGAGTTCGGAGAATGGGATATCATAGACTCAACTGAAAACAACTTCTAGTGGTGATGATGTTGTATGGAATTTTATCCTGCTAATATGGAACCGGTCCCCTGTATTCATGGAAAGTTATTGAATCATTGTAGCCGACCAATCCATTCTTTATTTTTATCCTGCATGTGACGGCTTCTTTATGGACGATAATACTACTGTTCATCGCGTATGGTTGGTTCAGCAGTGATTTAGCAAGCACGAAGATGGCATCTCAAACATTCAGATAATATTTAGGACATGTTGGAATGACATCCGACGGCATCTTACTCTTCCAACAAAGCTGCTAAGAAAACTAAGGGAATGTCTGGTGAACGTCTGGTTGTCAGCAAGTGCTTCAACGCCTTTTTTGATCTATGCCAATCCTCATATTTTCTGTAATTCTAAAGGGCATACGATATTGAACACATTTTCTAATTATATTAGAATTAATCGTGATGAAGGAGTTGCAAAAGAGAACATTCTTTCTTTCTCTCTCTCTCTCTCTCTCTCTCACTCGCTGTGCGTGTGGTTGTGTGTCTCTGTGCGCGCTACATTGCATTCGTGTTTATTTTAATCTTCATTCAAAAGAAATAAATGATTCGAGTGGTCTCTTTACACGAAACAACCGACGAAAGTCAATAAGAAACTGGAACTCTTTAAGTGATAGAAGTGTGCGGTGGTCTTTTGAATAATGCATTTAAATTTGCCGGGAGACATTGAGAATGGGATCAAAGAGAAATCCGCAACAAACACAGACACTTGTGGGGCTTTTTTGTTTTTAGATCAGTTTACGTTCGCTCTACGAAGGTCGGCGAATGAAAAGCAATCTTATAAAGGGGAGAAACTGTTTGTAAACATAGATAATCGAAATGGAGTCAAAGATGGAATACCAAAAAGATTTTTTTTGCTTTGTTTTGGAGGAAGAAAAACGTGAAAAATTGAAATTGAAATTTGAAAATTGGTCACGTGAGAAATTCTTATCTTTCAGCCGAAAAGTCATTATCTTCGCCTTGAATCCAAAGAGGTGCTGCGGTCAAGGAATGCTGAGAGCCTTGCATAAAATAAAATACATTTTGTTCAATTAATTTATACAATAGAAAGAAACAAAATTGTTTGTATCTTAACTATGACGGTACAAAATTGGTCATATATCTACGATGTAGAGTGCCCCAGAGCGTTTGTACTAATAAAATGAACTTATAAAAACACAAAAGCACTCTCTTTATCGTATTCGTAAGCATATAAAAAACAGAAATTTTAAAATTATTTTTATGACATTTCGCAACTTATATGAAGATAAAAATAGTCCAAAATATGAGAAATTACAAATTTCTTATATGGATAAGTACTATTTTTATTAAGTACGAGATAAAACATAAAATTCCTCACAGAAGAATTGACTCACCTTCGAAACAGTACATTCATAAGGGATGTCACCACTCCTGTACAGGAGTATAAAGAAATGCAGTTTTCATTACTGAATTGATAGAGTTATTATTCTTGTATTACTGAACTAGAGTAAGTATCCGGCGCGGTCAGGTTGGTTGAATATGTATAAGTTGATTAGGATAAATTTTACAAGAACTAAATTTGACTTTTTTGCAAAATTCGACTAACTGTACAGGGTTTTTAATTCATCACAGATCACCCATTACTTTTCTAGGATTATTCCCAGGAAAAAAAACCGTTGCATGAAAACAACCCACACATTTTTAGCGGTTTTAAATCGCTAAAACCCTATTCACCCGTTAAAGATACGTAAGCACGTATTGGTCGGAAAATTTATCCCCAAATAGAAACCGACTAATCTGTAGGAGAATACAGGGTGGCCAATAAATAAGTTCAGATTTTTAACAGCCTACAACTTTTGAACGGAGCAAAGTATAGTAAATCCGACCTTTGGTGGCAGCAAGTGGGGGCACCGCCTCATTACGCTTTGGATGTCCGCGCATCTCTGAATGGCCCGGTCCCCAGACTTGATGCCCCCGATTTTTTTTGTAGGGCTATCTCAAAGAGAAAGTCTACGGCCACCTCATTGACGGCAACGAGGAGTTGAAGGAACTAATAACACAAAAATTTAACGCGACTCCTACGTATTGAGTTCTGTCGCAAGGCGTGTGCAAACGTAGCTTAGTGCCTCCAAGCGGTAATCGATCTAGATGGAGCATAGATTGATATTGCACTGGAAAACCGCACTTAGAGAAACATTTTTGTATCCTTTGATGATGTACCGTATACCACTTCACAGATTAAATAAATTGTGTTCTACAATAGACAATCGTATCCGTATCTATCTGTCCGTACGTTTTGTAAGATGCGCGACATGATATGAAACGAATGCGTCTTTTTTCGCATCCAAATTTCTGTGAGGCAAATAATTCCCGAGATATCAGCCCAAAATGGAATTTCCGAAATAAGCTATATCTCGAAAATGGAGAGTAACAGCCAAATGGAACCAAAACAGTTAATTGTATACATAAAATCAATAAATTTGTGTATTGATCACTGGTCAATATTCCGACGGATACTATCGAAAAATCATAATTATCGATAATAGACATTCATTATCTCTATATAGCTGATGTCGATGCGACTTATGTAGGGCAAGTCTAGGAGAGATAGCCATAGAGGAAAGATGGCCAAGAACTCCAATTTTAAAATTTATTGCTAGAGAACGCTACATGGATCAAAGCATTAGCCATGGCTGCTAACGTGTAAATCGCTGATTCATGCTGGCACGCTCTTTTCATGAATCCTAAGTATTTCCCCATTTTTAAATTTTGAGAGGAGCTGTAAATTTACACATATGAGTATCAAAGGTTTTCTGCATAAAGATAGCGTATAAGCAACAGCAATCGCATTTCTATGATCAGGATAAACCCTTTTCATGGCTGCAAAAATTTTTGTTTTTGCCCTGTGGCTATCACTCCTCGACGATTACAATAAGGACAGATGCCCACTCTCAACATACTTCTGTAATAAAGTGAACACACCATCTTCATTTTAAAGGACAAATATTTTTAAGATATCTTTCCTTTCAAATTTAAATTGTCCAAAATGCTTCATTATTAAGTTACGGAAGAATGGAGCTACTTACTGGTTTCACAATGTACGTCTGTCCTCTTCATAATTTCTGCATTTTTGAGGTAGAAAGTTTAAATTCGGAATGAAGCTTTTATGGACATGTCCAGCTTCACTATTTAGTTTGGTTTTGAATGGCCCACTGGGGTCGGAGTTTCGTGGGTGGGAGTTAGAAGGGACCAAAAAGTCTACATAAACAGACTAAGCACGTGCTTAGGGCCCCGTTAGACTACGCATGTGAATAGGGGCCCCCGAATCTTCAGAAAAACAGGATTTATATTGAGAAAGGTGTGCAGTGCTTAGGGCCCCTAAAGGTACTAGTCCGGGCCTGTCTGGATGTATTTACATGTAGATATATAAAGGAGTGAAATTCAGTGTGCAGATTACTCTGGGCAAGATATACAAGGTGATTATAATTAAAGTCCCTTTGTAAAAATGCTATAAAAAAACAACCATGAGTCCGAATGACTTCAAATTTGGACTGAGCATTCTTGAAGAAGGGGCATTTGATATGGATAAGAAAAAAAATAGTTCCAAAATTTATCACTAGATGGCGCTGTAAGCGGCATATTATGCCTAGGAGGATTTGTACTATGCAAATTGAAAGATACGCATGCGCATGAGACATTGCATGTGTTATAAAAACGCAGGCCTCATGGCGTTCTCGTCATATTTCAATTCAAAATGTCACTTCTAGCTGAATCCGCTTCCGTTATGCCGCTTACAGCGCCATCTAGTGATAAATTTTGGAACTATTTTTTTCTTATCCCATATCAAATGCCCCTTCTTCAAGAATGCTCAGTCCAAATTTGAAGTCATTCGGACTCATGGTTGTTTTTTTATAGCATTTTTACAAAGGGACTTTAATTATAATCACCTTGTACATTACTATGAAGTTTGGGCCAAATTGTCTCAATGGGGTCGGAGTTGTGGGGGTGGCAGTCACTTGGTCTTTAGAACTATGGCAGATATAAGGGTAAAAATATATGATCTCAGAGCTTCCGCTTCTTTCCTACAATATCCTCGCTGTTGGAAAGTTTTTTTTCCTTTATTGTCTCCTTTTTCTTCAAATAGATCAGTCAAATTAATCAATCGATTAAGGAAAAAAAATATCCATTTTAAATATGCTAATTAAACATGTTGATATGTTATTTTTGTCTAGTTCTTTTAGTCAACCTAAATTACGTTGGAATTCTGTTAATAATGAACTTAATTTGTTATTTCTGGCACAAATTTAAGCAAGGCCATCTTACACATCTGGCCACTTACACATCTGGCCATCTCTCATAGGGTCATTAAAAATCTTCTTGCTCTGTTAATTTTCTTAGTTTAATAATTTCTGACAACCAGTCACATTTTATGAAAGCTTATGGTTAACATATATGGGAGAAGTTTTCATGATTTGAAAATGAAAGGAAGTAATACATTTGGGGTCTAAAAAAAAACTATGGTCATCTATCCTAGACTTACCCTACAGGGTAAACTAAATCAACAGGGGCAAACTTCTGGGGGTGATTACTCACAAGAAAAGTAACAACAAAAGTTCATATCAACATATGTCCGGAAATGCATAGTTTCCATTGAAATGGCAATAATTGTATGTACTATATCATGCCTGCATAAAAATATAACAGTGTTTTTTTTTCCTGTTGTAGAGTTACTTTTGAATGATCGTCGTGCAACGGAGGTACAACGGTCCGGTATTCATATCAAGAACAAGCCGAGTTGTCTTCGCATACGGAGAAGCACATGGGAATGGTAAAAGCTCCATTATATATTGCTTTCAGATAGAAAAAAATATTAGAAATTCGGAAATTAAAATGGGAAATTCAAAGGCATCATCGAAGAAATAGTTTCTACTTAATGAGAGATAACCGAAGTTTTCCTGCCTTCATCTTTTTTTCTTATTCGAGAGGCTGCACGATGTATCAAGAAAAGTACCCCGACAGACAGCACTACCTGAAGCACAAAACGTTTGCTTTTGTATGAGAAGGTCCTTTGATGGAAGAGGCCATTTCGAACATCTTTTGTAATGTTGAGACAATTATTCCATAGTAATGTCATATTCTGTACTAAATGCTCTATTACAGGCAAACCTTCCATTTCCGGGCATATGTTCATTTTTTGTTCCTGTTATGTTTGGAATCACCTCCTGAAGTTTGTCCCTATTGCTTTAGTTCACCCTGTATAGTAGACTCATTAATAAGTATAAATTTGAAACAATTTTCGAAATTGGATTAATCGTTACGGATATAAACCTTTTAAGTTCGTTTTGGTAATGATAGCTTGCTCATTGTCATCTGGTTTATTCATCGTTTTCTTGTTTTAATTTCCTTTTTAGGGCATTAGCTTCTGTAATTTAATTAACTTAAAAGTATATGCATTTGATATTCAATTTATCGAAATAGTTTCTGTTTAGAAGAGTCTGGGAACGGATTGATCTACTTTTCATTAAATCCTAAGGGAAAAATTGATTCTGACATCGAACAATTCACAGTTCCTGAAATGAATTAAATTCGAAGTATACGAAGCACTACTTTATATTAAGACTGGAAAAACGGAAGGAAAAATTCTGCGACCTGGGATCAAACCAGAGATTACGAACCCTTTTGGCAGATAGGTAAGTATCGCTTTTTCCTGTCGTTTTTTCATTTCCTTAATTTTGGAATATAATCTTCAGTATTCGGTCATTTCTTTATTGTGTAAAAGATTACATAACTGCCATGGTGGGGTCACTGGTGACTCCAACACATTGTCGATCTTGATTGAGACTTGGTAATAATCCACGACCACTTGCCAATGGTTCGAAATGCTAGCTTTTCAGACTTAAAATGTTTTGGAAAACAATTTGACTCTACAGTGGCAGTCAAGGGTTAATTTAATTAATTCATATAATCAAAAGTAATATAGAGATGCTTAATATATATATAAAATTAATTCAAAATTTTTTCCACATCCCGACGCCTGTTCCCAAAAGTCTCTCTACCAATTTCAATAGGGATTCCCGAATGCAGTGAAACAAATGCTAACTTTCGCAATCGAACGTCATTCGGATGCACAGGTGTCCCCGTGACGTCTATCGGGCGAGAAAACAATGGCGAGTGGGTGGCCGCAGCTGCCTCCCGCTCTTTTTAGCTACGTTCCAGCGTCACAGGCTTCAATCCCTGGTTACGTCGTTCCGTGACATCCGACAGCTCTTTCCCAACGACTACTATACAGAGAGCAGCTGGGCATACGCGACGGAGGAAGAAGAGTTTCCGACGAGCTGCGTTTGTTCTGTTTGGGAACTTTCCCAGTGGCTTGTCATTGACGCACTTCCTCTCTGTCTGACGGAGATACAAAACAAATAAGTCAATAACCTAGTAAGCGGTAAAGCGGATGTTTTAAAGTATTTTTTTCATTTATTTATTTTAAATTTTATTTTCAGTTCGAACTCTAAATGTCTCAGTTTCCATGTACCGATCCGGGAAAAGTTTATCAATGTATTTGTCGAAAGCTGAATAATATTCAATTTTATCCGTCAAAATACTCGAAACTGAATAATATTCAATTTATTTATACAAATTTTTTAAGCATAAATTTTAAAACATGTTTTTTAATATTTTATTGAACCCCCTTTGGTCCGAATTACAACAGTTTTATACGGCTTGAAGGATTTTAAACATCATTCTCTACTAAACAGATTCTTAAATCATACAAAAGATTCTTTAAAATATTTCAAGATTTGCGATTATAATGAAATCCAGTTTGACGAATAAGCTCCCAAATGCGTCACTGAGGCTGTAGAAACGTCAATAATGGGCGATAATAACCATTTTCTATACTTTGAGGCATACGCCATTAGGAAATAGCACTTTCTAAATACAAACACACTGGCCAATGAATTAGAAACACGAGTTTAATATTTTATTGGACCCCCATTGCAGCACGCGTAGTCAATGAAAGGCAATGCGTTTGCCACATTGGGCTTCTTAGCAGATTTGTTGGAAGAGGATCTTGGTCTCGGATATATCGTTCCAATATGTCCCAAACATTCACTATGGGATGAGTTCTGACCTCTGGAGAGGTCAGGGCAAATGACGGAAGCCTAATTAGTGCTTGTTAAACTACTTTTGAAGTCATGTTTGTGTGCTATGGACATTAGCATTGCCGTACATTTAAATTGAAACCGTAGCATGGCATTATGGAGTTTCTATGTATTTCTATTATGGGACCATTTTCATATAGGTAGAAGAAACGCGATACCATGACACCTTAAGTTGTCTTGATAAGGCATGCTGGATTCAAGGGGGTCCCGCAAATCCTCTGCCTACCATCGGTATAAGACAACGTGTATTCGTCAGACCACGTTACCTTCTTCCAGTCTTCAAGTGTCCAATCACGACGTTCCAGACACTACTGTAAAGTGAAATCAGAGTTTTGTGCATAGGCATGAGATATGGGTCTGGAACAGCTCGTATTTAAAATCTTAAAATGTTCTATGGTTAGACTCACCCAACTCCTTCTTAGATAAGTATAAACATGTTTGAATCACATGCTCTAAAACTATTTAGCATTAAAACGGATTAAAACAAATTTACACGTGTTTCTCATTCATTGGCCAGTGTGTGTGTGTGTGTCTGTGTGTGTGTGTGTGTAGATTATGTGGGTTAATCACTTAGTGGTCTGTTTCAGTGAGATAATGCAACCTTCCAAGCATGGCTCGAGGATCACTCGTTTGAGTTCAGGAATAGCATGGTCTTCGAATTTAAACCCAATTGAATTTCTGTGGAATGGCTTTGAGTGAATCAAGACAATACGAGTCTGGTACTAAAATCTAAATGCGCAGTTGTCACTAAACGCTCAACAATATAAGGCATGTATTTTTACATCGAAGGTCCGACATGCAATCAGGTTGTTGCAAAAGTTTCTTCCGGTTCTAGAACCCGTGCCCAAGAAGGGCTCATTTTCCGAGGGGGGTGTTCATATGTTTTCAAACAAATTATTGCATTCGATTCCTGAATATCTTTGCTATATTACATCCAAGAATCAACTTTCTGACTATACATCTGTGAGTGCCATCAACGGTCTGAAATGGACCTTTCACGCGAGCATATTCGAGCAATAATCTTCTACGAGTATTATGGAAAGATCAGTGCTGCGCAATGTCACCGAAACATTTGCCAACGTTTAGGTGATGGCACTGTTAGTTTACGTACAATAGAAGAATGGTATCGCCGGTTCAGACGCGGAGATAGCACTCTTCAAGATGCACCTCTCTGGTCGGCCAATCATGATTTCAGATGGTGATCTACGCCAAGCAGATCACAATGTTCAGTTTTCAACCATTGCCCGGCATCTGCATGAGCTGAATCTGTCATTCAAGTTCAATCGTTTTCGTGTTGGAATAAAAATCCGGAAAAAACTTTTGCAACAACCTGATATTAAGGGTCGTTATACAGAATATGATCTGAATTTACAAAGGAGACTGATAACCGATTCACGCGCGTAAATCCCTCATTTTGAGTCAACAGCGCGAATCGACCTTCGACCTCCATCCGAATGAATCGATTCATTCAGGCTACGACGAATCACGTGACATCGTCTTTGCCGCTCTTTCCCATTCAAGATACGCCGCTACCTCGAAGTAAGGACATGTCGCTTGTGATGTCACGACGCATATACGTTAATTTGGTTTAGTAGCAACAGTCCCGAATGATATTCGGAAATCATTTGCAGACCAAATATAATTTCACGCGAAGCCACACGTCAAGCTGAAGCTTTTTTCCTCTCCTCCTCCCTCCGCGTGAGAATAGTTTGTGAAAATTCCAGGGATGAAGCAGGCGGAAGTCAAAGCTCAGGGTGAAAGACGCGTTCGTGCATCTAGATACAAGCCTCTGCTATCTTACCCCCCACGTGCCAAGTCATTGTTTTGGAGAACGTCTTCCAGGCCAGAGCCCTTTCTCGAACACACGTTGCCGTGGAAACGCGCATCCTCAGGATTCCAAGTTTAAAAGAAATAAATAAAAGGAGGAGGAGGAGGAGGATTGGTGGAAACAGCACCCATATCTCGTTTCTTCTCCCCTTGTTTTTCATTAAGGGAATAATGGGAAGAGGTGTCTCTGCTCCTCTTTCGTTCCCTCAGATATTACTCCATTTTTTATCTCAGGTGTCAGCCTCCTGCCCTAAAAGCAAAGAAGAGCGGCGACCTTTCTTCCATCAGAACATGGAAAGCTCAGGTGTCAAACAACAAAACACCTGCAGAAGATACTCTAATTCTCCACGTGCTTCTTAAGTTAACATTTACTCTGAAAAATCCGATTAATTGTGGTAAGTTGGGATAGGTCTCAAAAAATTTCAAGTTGTGTCTAGACCATTTGCGTCCTTTCACATCGCAAACAAACGCAAGATTCTATGCCCGCAGCGGGACTTGAACCCAAGACGTGGCGAATTGTAAAGCCTGTGCTTCAGCTCTCTTCTATCCTAAAAATAATGACCGGATCTTGGACAAAATGGCGGACCTAACGTAAGAAATACTACACGGGAGTGCCAGAAAAGTGGTACAGACATAGAGTCACGTGGCATTACATCTATGCACGACGGTGGTTTTCTTCGCCAGTGGGTCTATAAAACGATAAACAACTGTACGCTTCTAGAGCTGTTTATCCGTGAGAATATTAGGTTTGGATCACGGTTTAAACAATTTTGAGTGCCGTAAAATGGTTGGAGCTCGTGAGCTGAATCATAGCATTTCGGACACAGGTTAGGTTTGGATTTTCGCTTGATCCATATCTACAAGAATTACGGCAAAACGAGAATTTGCGATAGGATGCAACACTGCCTCAAGTAACATCAGAATTCATTGATAGAGCCTCAACAAATATCAGCATGAGGGCTGTGCAACGTTCCTTTCATGATATGTGCTTCAGGAGCCGACTCATAACTCGAGCACCCTTCCAACGCTATCTGTGCATCCTTCTGACGGGTTACACCCATTCATGTCCTGCGGATCGGCCTATTCCATAAAGACAATACGCTGCTAAACCGGTTGACCGCCACCAAATTATAGTTAAGGGAACACTGATCTGAGTTTGAGATCTTTCCATGACCTCTTAATGCCCTAGATCTCGACGTTATCAAACACATTTAAGATGCTATGCAACCATGCTGTGGAACATAGAAATCACACATTTCGGAATACAACCGAATTGTGAGCCGTTCTACAGGAAATATGGTGTTCGCTGCCTACAGAATACTTCGTCAGCTCGTGGAGTTCATGCCCAGTCTTATTTCTTCGCTCCTGTGGTATAAGACAAGTATTGGTGTAACACTTTTCCTGGCACTTCTGTATAATGTTAACTGTTGAAGCCAGTTCACGTATTTACGGTCTGTCCTCCTTAAATGACTTTCATCACTCAATCACAAATGATCAGGATAGAAAGTATAGACTGTGATTTTCACTTTCATTAACACTTTCTTTGCTGAGAATTCAATTGACGCAGGCTCACACCCTGTTATATTTTTAAATACGCGTCTTTCTAGATGAGACATTGAGCAGGTACAGAATTATCCACAATGTCAAGATAAGTCACAGGCGTCACATTTCTTGCTATTGGAACAAGTTATCCCAATTCAAACCATGAAAATGAGAATGATCCCCATACCATAACAGAGCCTCCTCCGAACCTCACAGTGGGCACAACCAACACTACCTCGATTATACTGGCGATCAGTGAGTAGAGATGGTGTTGGCACAACGCAGTGAAGCATGTAGCGTTCGCTGGGCATTCTCCAGACCCAAACTCAACCATCTGATTTGTCGCTCTATGAGACATGTTTCCCTTTATTCCATGATTCTATTTTAATAAGCAGTACCTCATTCTAAACGTCGCTTCGCATTCGTTGTTCTGATGAACAGCAGCACGGCCATGGAAACTATGGTCCTCATTTCCCGGCGAATGGTGATTATACTGGCGATAAATTGAAGTTGTATTTAGGAACTCTGTAGCAGTTTTTCAGCTGAAGACTTCTGTTGCTCCTTGATATTTCCACTTGACAATGATGTCGCTTATACTTCAAGGGGATATTTGTAAATGACAGAAATCTCCCGTGAACACTTGTTGCATAGGTGACGTTGGAACTCATTAAGCTGTGTAGCCCGTACTACACAACAATATAAATCACAAATGACTCCATTAAGCTATGTTTCTATTTCTATTACCGTAGACGTCATAGACATGTGAATTAGGACCTGTAGCATTATTTTGGAGGGGTAAGGTTTTGATCAGTTACTGTAAAGTCAGACACCTAAGGTAGACCTGCTCAGAGAAATCGAAGGAATACGAGACATTCGTGGATGCGACAACACTGAAGATTGCTTAAACATGCAAACGAGAGTGGGTGAAAAGAGGACTATTTATTCATTTATTAGCGTATAAGAGGTTCGAACCAATTCAATTGCAGTTCGAGAAACGCTCAAAAGGATGGGATTGGGGACTTTAAGGCCCCCAAGCTTTCCCTTTATATCCAATCTGAGAGAGAGAGAGAGAGAGAGAGAGAGAGAGAGAGAGAGAGAGAGAGAGAGGGTGTTAGATAGAGGGGGAAAATGGGGTTTTCCTCTTCTCACTTATCCCCTCTTCTCGCTTTTCTCTCAGGTGTTTGGGGTGATGACGGTTGAAGAACGAAGGGGAGTCTGTGGATTGGGGGTGGTGGATACCTTTTAAGATAGACGGGAGGGGGTTAAGATTGTAGCGCCAAAGGAAGGAGAAAATCCCCCGAAGCCATTCTTCCGACCAAAAATAGCTTCCGGAACCCCGTAATCGTTTATCCACCACCCTCAACCGATTGTTCTTCTTCTTTTTTCTCTTTGAGAAACATTTAGCCAATTGCCACTTCTTCTTCATCCCTCACTCCGAATGGAAGGCTAGGTGGATGATGTACCCACGTTCCTCTAGAAAATAATAAGAGATGAAGGTGTGATACCGCTGAGTACAAATGAAAAAATGTTTTTCAATAAGATGGCTGCGTTTTCCCCCCTCAACTTTTTTTTTATTTATTTAGCAAATGGCTGCGTTTTTCTCCCTCCCTCATACAAATGCATCAAAGCAAAATAACGATTTTGTTATTATCCAGGATGCAAGAGAAATAGTGGGCTAGCTATTCAATTTTTATAACTGAAAATAAAGAAAAAAATTATATAAAGACAGGTCCTCAAATATTTCCTTGAAAAATTATAGACACATGACGTTATTTGTAGACGATCTCTCAACCCTACGAATTTTATGTATGGGAGACGTCTAGAATCTATTGTTTATTCCACTGCTGTTCATTATAGCAAATTAGGGGAAATTTTTGAGCATGTAAAGCAGTCCTGAATCTGAGGAGTTCAGCAATGCATTGCCGCTCATTTTGAACATTTGCTATGATTTAACTTCACTTTTAGCTGTACTCAATAATTAAAACCCGTTTTCGGGATATGGGGTTTTAGGTTTGGTTTTCGGGTTCGATTTTGAGTCTTGTACATATTGCACCGTTTTTAGTCGGGTTTTCAGAGGTTTGACGAATCCATCATGGCGCTCACTGGCTGGGAAGCATTAGAAACAAAAAATGTAAAAAAAAATGTGTTAGATAATATCTGGAAAATTTTGCATCTGGAAATAACTGAACAGAATACTACTCTGCTTACAGTCGCACTTACACTAAAAATGCGACCGGAATCTTAGAACGTGGCTGGATTATTGTGCGCATGTGTAAACCACGGTTTTATAAAATGATGAGAAATTGTGCAGTTTAGGTTATGCTTCGGTTTTTGGTTTTTGAGCGGATGTGACGTCAAATTTTTTTTAAAAACCGTAAATTATTAAAATCCAAGATGGAAACAATGAAAATTATATTGTTGCTCGACCTACTATAGTCAGGTTACTTCTCAGTGCCAGGGCCTGTCTTTTTCGTAGGCTATCAAAACCAAAAACGATAAAAACTGGGATTTGGCTTCATTTTTTGTGCAGCTGTTGTTACTCTTTTAACAAGACTGTAAATAAAATCTTGCAAACATTCTAAGAAGCTTTAGCTGCGACAAAGCGATCGTCACTTGCGCGTCTCCCAAAGCAAGATAGATTAACAGGCCCTGACGCGGAAAAGTCACCTGACCATCTTAGTGGAGTAACAATGTAACCTTCATTATTTCCATCTTGGATTTTAACAATCAGTATTTTTTCGTTTGTTGACTAAGATGGTCAGGTGACGTTTTCGCTTCAGGGCCTGTTTATCCAATACCACCTAGAGAGAAAGCCTGCGCACGGAAAACTCATGCATTGGTACATCACCTACGGTAGGGCAAATTTCGGGCTTATTATTGATAGAATTACGATTATCAATGCCCTACCTAGGTGATGTAACAACGTATGAAGTTTCCGTGCGCAGGCTTTCTCTCTAGGTGGTATTGGTTTATCTAGCTGGCTTTGTGCGTTCCCCATGTCAACAATGTTTAAAAGATAAACGGAAAGTAACAATCTATTCATTCTTGAAAAAAAGAGAGGGTTGTAGAGACGACTAATCCACAAAATAGTAGCTTTTAAATCCACAAAAAAGCTACTAATCGAATTAGTGGTCTCTACAACCCTCTCTTTATTCTAGCAATTCTATCATTATCCAGAGTTTCGTTGGTGTTCGTCAATTTCCTATTCATTCTTGACGAATGATTGTTATATGACATGCCGTTATCTTGGTATTCTTTACGGTCACTCTTTTAATAAGTTGAAGGGGTCCACGAAAAAGCCTGAAAAATTGATACAGCCGAGCTAAGACCTTGATGGTCATATTTCTGAAAATAGAATTTGAAAAGGTTAATCCGTAAAGGATTGTTTTAGCCAAATCTCTTTGGCCAAGTATTCACGGTATAGCATAAAATAGTGCATTACTTATTGAAAAGCCCTCTTTTAACTCAATAACGAATCACTTTAGGACATATTTTCATAAAAAAAATGTTTTGCTTATTTTTAGTTTAGCCAAACCACTATCGACAATCTTATAGCGGCATGTACATTTTTTAAGGTGGGCGGGAAGCAATGCTCTCACTACACTCGCCCTACCTCATTAGATACCAAAGGAAATACAACCTGTGACAATAAAGTTCGGTGAATGATGGTATATTGAGAGTGGATTGCTCGCTTACATGAAACAGCAGTTACTATCCTTCAAAGTAATCCCCGTCGATGGAATGCACTTCTGGGAACGCCTGTACAAGTCCTGGAAACTCCTGGCGTAGTCGTTTTTAGGGATAGCCTTCAGTTGGGTCGTAACATTACGTTGGATGTCTGGCCACTTCGGGGGGCGTCTTCTACGGTGTTCCGGCCTCCTCGGAACCGTTTAAACCACTCATAAACACACTTCAAAGTAATAGCACTTTCTTTGTAAACTGTTGTCATCATTTCATGAGTCTCTTTCGTTCGCTGATCCATTTTGGGTTTCGACCGCGCGTACTAAGCCTTCTCTCTTCAATGTCCTGTTTAAACACAATAAATACACTCGCAGCGCTGATTCTCTCAAATTTGTTTAAACATGTCTCGACCTGTCTGGGGCAGGATACGACGATGGTGCACTCTTACGACCGTTAGCAATTTGACGTCATTCACCGAACTTTATTGTCACAGGTTGTACATTGAAATAGGTAAGAAGTGGTCATTCACAAAATGCAAAATACTCCCCCTCTACCAAAAGAAAACAGGATTAACACAATATTTAGTAATCCGGGAAGGAAACTTTGCTAATGGCTTCAACATTGACACTATGTGCCTCGGCTTCCGGTATTTTGTGTGCCACTTAGTCGTTCCTAGGATATCTTTCAAAACAAAATTGCCAATGTGTGTCAGTTCAAAGTCACTGTGGATGGAGAGATTCTTCGCAGTTCTCCTATCTTTTGGGTAATCGTCCTCAGGGTAACATTTTGAAACGATTGAATCTTGCTCCATCTACTTCTGCATAAGGTCGCTTACGTTGGAATGCCGTAGAGCAGGTGATCCGAATAATCATTTTTGTAGAACAATAGCTTGTTGTCAATGCCAAGGGACACTAATGCGATCTGTGAGAACAATCACATTAAACTTGGCCTTCTCCGCTTTGTTCAGTGCATATGTCACGTGATGTTTCCAGCAAAGTTGGAATCAATAATCACATCAGTGTATTTGTAATACGTAGTATAAGGAAGTATTGTAATCACGAAAAATTTCGACCTCGAGATTTTCATTGATCTTCACGTTTTAGGGTTCCTAGATTACGAAAAAGTGGTTTTTGGAAAATGCCTGTGTGTCTGTCTGTGTGTCTATGTCTAACTTTTTGTCGTGGAAAATGAGCGATTTCGGGAGGCACTTGTGCTTCTTGTTTAAGTACATTCAAAAAAAACGTTACAAAACCAATGGCGTTATTATTACAGAGAAGTCAAAAATAATGACCAATGAGGTCTTACAATAATGTAAGTTTAAGTGGATAGATATTTTGCAATACCATCCAATCAGAAACCAACATTGGACCCGCATCGCTATTTAGCAGTTGATTGGAATGTTCATTGACAATTTGGATGATTCTAAGAATTTCAATAACTTCTTAGTGCAGTGCAGAGTTTTAACGAAATCTCAGAAATCTATTAAAAAGAGAAATAAAATTAACCTTTTATGATTTTCAACTCCAAATTAACCTTTACCAATCATCTGGAATATGTTTTGGTTGAGGTCAGTAAGCGTTTGGGCATTATCAAACGTCTGGCCAATTTTTTTACCAAACCCAAGACGTTTCTTATTCTTTATAAATCAATTGTTCTGTCTAAAATTTTATACGCCCCTTGGATCTGGTATTCAAGCAACACTCAATTATTCTGTCTTTTACAAACTAAATTACTTAATTTTAAGGCTTTTCTTGCTCGCATTAGCCGAATCCCTGGCAAAGCTTTTCTGGCTCCCCAATTTAATTTGCAGCTTGTTTTGAGTAAGGTATTTTTTAATATTATGATCAAGATTATAAATGGGAGAATCTTCTCACCGCAAACTTTGAATTTAATAGGATTTCGTACTCTGAGCTGTTTAAGAACGCATCAGTTGTTAGTGTTCCTGGGCAAAACTAGGACTAATGTAATGAATCTTGATCCAGCTTTTAAATTAATTGATTCTTATAATAAGAATCATCCTTTATTGGATATTTTTAATAGCAAATGTTGTTTTTTATTTAAAGCCTAAAAACTGTGTAACATATTCTTTTATTTATTCTTATTTCTTGTTCTCAGTTGTTATACTTGTTAATTTTTAAGTGTATTTTCATTAACCCCGTTTTGGGCTTATGCCTGTTGGGGGACAACACTGGGTCCGGACCTCCAGTTTGTCTGAAGGTTGTTTTCCCAGTTGCTGTTACATTACTATTATTAAAAGAGCATTTTTCTTGCATAAAGAAAATACAAAATTTGGCATCACGGGTGTCACTTCGACCAAACATTGCCCCCAAAATTTACATTCGTGAAATAAATTTTTTTTTATAGAATTGTGTTTCTTCCTTTAATTTCTGATCGTGAGAGGTGAAGTTGTTATAAAGGAAAATGCTTTTTCAATAAAAGACCCCTCAGTTTCTTTTTATTTAGCACATGGCTGGGTTTTATCACTTCTTCTTTACAGAAAATAGAGGGAGATGGATATAGCCCCCCTCCTTGCTCAGAATTTATGTACCCTCCCTCATAGAAATGCGTAAAAACAAAATGACGATTTTCTACATACCTCAAGTCTAGAGGTGGGAAGAGTAAAGAGTCGCTGAGGGCGGGCTTTTGGCTTTTTTAAAATCTCCCCCTCACTCTACTTACTCTATTTATAGCTACGTAGTAAGTAGAGTTCAGTTTCCCCGTTTAAAGTTCCCCAAATTTTTTCGCAGACCATCATCTCTTCCGCTTCAGTTTGAAACACTCGCCAACACAACACCCATTCGCAACACTCGAAAAAATAAGGAAATATTGTATAACCCCTTTACCTATCTAAAAAAAAAATGTCGACCCCCACTTTTTTTTTCAGAAGGATCCTGGGATCGGGTTCCAACTTCCTGTTGATATTTCAGTTGCTCTCTCCACTTTCTCTTTTTTTATTTTTTTAAATTTTATTTATTTTTTAAACAGTTTTTTTCCTGTTTCCCTTCCTCCCTAATTACCAATAAAGGGGTCTCCTGTTGAGGGGGTTCTTCTCCTTTGGCATCGATCAGAACACTCATTACGTAGGGAGATGAAAGATGATACACGTAATCGTATATCAGAGTTTAAAAAAATAAACCACATTTTTTTGTGTTATAAAGCTGTAATTTTATTCATTTAAAAAGGGGAAAATGAATTATTATTATTATTATACGCCTCAGGTTTTTAATAATTTTGGAAGTCGTGAAAGACATTTTTGTATTCCGTACGTATTTAATAAAAAACCAGAATGAATTCTTACTCTCACTACTTTTTATTTAATTAAATCTAGTTTTTTATATTGGAAAGGTTATATAAAATAAATGAATGTGAAGTGATTTTGTATTTGGAAGTATATAATTTATATGGTACTAGAAGAGTTACCCGGCGTTGCCCGGGATAATTACACTTGCACAATCTTTTCCTTTCATTGTTAGTCATGAGATATTGATTGTTTGTTCATGCAGAGCGTTTGTGAATTGCGTGTTGATACCATTGTTGATACCTATTGTTGTACAAACTTTGCCTTGCATTGTTGGTCATGAGATATTTCTCATTAAAATGCCTTGCCATAACCATGAATATCGATTTTTTATCGATATTTATTATTTTTCCGAAATCTGAGGTAGACAGTGACCTTCCTCATGCTTTGAGGGTCATGTATGCGAAATTTTATCAAGATCGGACTAAAACTGTAGATTTGTATAAAAAACGTACACACAGACGCACAGACAGACCCACAGACAGACCCACAGACAGACCCACAAACATCCTTCTTTATATATATAGAGATAACAAAACTTAAGAAAAAGTTTTATGTAAATTTTTGTAAATTTTGTAGACTTCTAGTGTTTTTAATACTATTTTTTGTTGATTATACGCTCTTTTTATCCCATACAAGCCCGAAAGGGGCTTCGGAATAAGTGGTACTATTTTTGTTATTGTATGTATGTTTGAAAGGAATTTTGTTTTTTGTCTTTTTGGATTTGATGTTAGTGGATGGATTATATATAAATATTATTAGTATAATTCCTGATGGAGGTAGAAGAAAAGAAAGACGAGACACAAAAAAAAACCCCTGGAATAAACCAAAATTGGATACAGAATAGTAAGATCCTCAAAACAGTTGACTTTTCTGATATCCTTTCTCAAAGCAAATAATAATAATAATATTTCCAGGTTCTTAACACTCTGTGTCCAATTTTCTTCTTCTTCTTCTTCTTCTTATTATTATTATTATTATTATTATTATTATTATTGAGCTTTTGTGGAATCCCATCTACGATATGGGTTACAAATCTATAAATTTGCGTCCAAGTTTGGAGAGTTTATTGTGATACAAAATAGCATAATGCGAATGTTTAAAAATGGCACTAAATTAAAAAACTTACCTGTTGATCAAATTTGAAAACGACTCAATATGCTTAAACTAGATGATTTATTTGAATGAACACACTATAGTCAGATACTTTTTTAATACTGAATTTCTGATTAAGACGTCCAAACCTATTCTATTCTAGTCAATCACTGTGTGTATAGAGAAAGAGTGTATTACATCCTAACTTTATTTAATCGACTTATTTCGATTTATTTTAACTTTATTTTATCGTCGACTACTTTCAGAATTATCAAACTAGTATGGAAAAATTATTAATTATTGTTGACATAAAATTCATGATTTTTAATAACTTTTAGGAAGTTGGAATGTAAAACTCTGGGCTCCTATACAAACCTATTTAAGCTTCGGGGAACCATTAGAATTTTGATTATGTTTTTACTTTTTTATTGTATATACAAGGGTTGGACAAAATAATATGAACACCTTTGATTAGAAGTTTTGTAGAATATTTAGAAAAATACCTGACGAATTATCCTGAAACTTCAGGGGTGTAAAGAGCATGTTACACCTCATATACGTATTTCAGCGAAGGTTTTGTCCCGAAGGCAAATAGGGGACCAGCAATAAATTGAATACAAAAAAATAATGTTTGGATCACCCTGTAAAAAATAATGCTTGAAATGAGTTATAGCAGTAGCATATGCTTATGAGGCTTCTTTTACTTATCTGTGTTCATTTGTATGAGAATAGCACGTACATTCATGGAGATATAAACGTTTCTTTAAAAAAAGAGGAAATTTTTTCGTAAGTTTTTTGTTTATAACATGCAGGATTTTCAACCCAATGCAATGCCATTTTCAGGAAACTTGACAACTACAGTAATGACAACACCCTGCAATCAGAATATAAAAATATTAAATATTTGATGAAATATGACCATTTTTACTAAATAATGTTTAACTGCGCAAGCGTTACCAAGGGTCGTTTGCATAATTTATTAGCCAAATGTATAGAGCTACTCTTATAAAAAGCCCAAACAAACATCGTGAAAGGTATCGCCGATAGAATGGGAATGGTCTGCTTCGTTGTTTAAATCGTGGCTCCTGTTAGACGTGCACCAATTAAAAGGCCCTTTTCGAAGTCAGGTCCTTATTATTATTATTATTATTATTATTATTATTATTATTATTATTAAATTTTGTAAATTTTCTAAAAATTATCTTTATTCGAATTGAAATAAATTGAAATTGAAATTGAAAAATGGAGGACTAATTTTTGTGATATAGATCCTGTTATGAAATTAATCACTAATTTTAAGACGAACTTTAGTAATAGCAATCTGGACGATTTTAATGATAAGCAATTGGCTTTATTTGATTCTAATATTCAGTCTTTTTTTAGCGTAAATTTGTGCTAATTTTTTGGGTTTTTTTTCCTCACCTTTCTTTGACTCGGCCATGGTTTAGGCCTCATTCAATCATTGTAATGTGTAGGCTATTGTCATTCATTTTCTGTCTTTATTTTTTAACTTTTCCCTTAGTTTCTTTTACGTATGTGTTTCATTAACCCCGTTTTGGGCTCTGCCTGTTGGGGGATATTCCGGCTGGGTTTCCCCTGGGGTTGTCACATTAAAATCAAAATTAAAAATTAAAATTAAATTATTATTATTATTATTATTATTATTATTATTATTGCATAAAAACGATTAAAACAATTTACATAGTCTCTATGCATCCTATGGTGATTGTTTGCACATATAGACCCCTACACACAATCATATATTACTCTGATTTTGCAAAAATTGACTTTCGATTATAATAGTTGGAGATACAAAGTTTATCAAATGAATTTTATCGTCATTTAAGCGATAAAAACCGATTGCATTATCGAATTTTTAAAAAAGTTATACAAATAAATAAAATAAAAAATAAAAACGACGTACAGATGAAATTTCGTTCAGATGTTCAGATATTATTTTTACTTTCAACTAACTTTATGGTCAGTTGACAAGAATCAAATGAGGAAAGTGTAACTTTTAACATGATAATGTTTTAAGACTGCAAATAGCGTGATGCGATATCCGACCCAAAAAAAAAACGTTACGGAAACAGAAACAACAGTTCAAAAACTTGCTTTATTATTGCACATTTAACCAATGTTGGCGCTGGCTTGAAGCACGCGAGGCCACTGAAAAGTCACCAGACCAACGTGACCAACAATTTTTACTATGAGCAACTGCGACGGCACTGAAAAGTCACCTGACCAATTGACCGACACTTTTTATTGTGAGCAACAATTTTTATTTAAAATCTTTACCGCAAGATATATTAAAAGTTTGGTATCAGATAGTGCCATAATACTTTACTTTTTTCGTAGCTCATTTGACCTTTATCATAAACTCTCGTTCTCACACATTTTCTTAGCCTTCGTAGCCTTGACTACCCACGTGACCACATAAAAAATGGCGTCCCTTGGTCGTGTTGTAAGCATTTGTGATTTGAGTAAGATTCATTTTTTTTTTACATTTTCCATAGGTTTTTACTACTTTAAATATTTTTATTATTATCTTTATTAATTAACCTTACATTATTAATCTGAAATTTGCAAAATATAATGATTTAAATGTTACTGATAACCTTTCAGAATTTTAATTTTATAGTCATTTCAAAATTACCTATAAAATTATTTTCTAATGATGCTTATTTCTTTCTCCTCACTCTGACAATTGGGAATACAACAATATTTAACCATAGCAATAAAAATTTTGAACAACAACAATTAAAACTTTCACTTAAGATACAGTCAACAAATGCCGTTAACACGTCCAGTGTCCGCCATTTGCATTTTGTAAAAAAATCAGTGACGTTTAGTGGCAACCAATCACAATACAGGGGATAAAGGTCAATTAATTCGTCAATTCAACAATAAATGACGTGCAAAATCGTGTACTAGCGTAACGTTTTGCTTTTAGTGTATTGGAGTAAAGTCTTTGCTATTACAACAAATATATTTTATTGCTCACAATTTAATTCATAATTTATTATTTTGAAACATTGAAGAATACATTAATGTTCATTTATGTCTTATGATACATTTCGAAGTCTTCATCAAATTTATAATCTATGTGCTTCGAAGTGCTTAATATATTTCTACAAATTCATTCCTCTATACAATTAAGAATAATGTTCCGACCCAAAAAAAGCGTTACGGGTGATCCAATAATTTAAATTTTGTGGCCCCAAAATATACTCGTTTTGTGATTTTAGATACTGCGAAAAGCTTGCACATGCCGTGTTTTTGTAGCCCAAAAGTCGAGCACAGACGTGAGTAAAGAGATGCACCTTAAGCATAGACGCTGTAATTTTGAGAGACTCGATACCGTGCTTATATCTCATGCTTCAGTTATCATAAGCCGTTACTCAGTATTACTGATGCACATGATTCTGTAGATTCGTCAATTGATAAATAAATAAAATGTTTATGTAATGTATAAAATATTTATTTATTTGTTGCAGCTAAAACATCATCACGATTGAATGCTTCGGACTGCAGATTCGATATTAAATCAGTTTTATTCGCAAAAGAATGTATCCATGACAGATCCAACTGTAGTTTTTGGAAAATATGACAATTTACTTTCAATTGGCATAAGAATAATGTTTACCCATTTGATTACGATTCAGTCAACTGCAGTTCTTGGTGTTACTACGGTTTCCATTTCTACCAGTGTATTAATATTGTTATTATTATTATTAATTACACTAATCGAGCTCTTACAAAAGAAAGATAAGCAAGTGAATGAACTAAGGCCACGGGCTTGAACTACATTCTGTCTTTTTTTTTTAATTAAATTGATAAGATGCCTATGACAAGTATGATAAGGAACATCCTCGCGCGTGACACTTTATTCACCTACGGAATGCGGCCGTCTGCATTCCCGATTACATAAGCTGCCCAAGATTCTCTGTCTTTCGTAGGCTTTATTTTAAGCCTAACAGCGTTGGCATTACGGAGCTTTCACTTGTAGACAGTGCTGATGAGAAACTCAAGGGAGATTTGATTTGATCACGTGAACGGGGATTTATCATCTTGAGTGGTGAATCCCCGCTTTAACCGGGCATTTAAAGACTGGAACCTCCATAGAAAAAGTTGTTTAGACAGTTTCCATCCTGTATAATGATGTTTGGATAAACTTAACATGATAAACAAGGGTTATTGGACTTATCACTGCCCTGATAAACAATTCAAGAATCTTAAGTTTGATGGATTTACTATGAGAAAATACACAAAACGAATAGAATTTTTAATAAAATTAATTTTAGATAGAACGTTAAAGTTTATTAATTTTGCTGTTTAAAATGTATAAGTGAAACAATGCTGATAGAAATTAACATGATAAAAAGGAATAAATATGGCAATTAAAACAAGTTCTACTAAATAATTACATAAATGGATAAAATTTAATTTGTTTATCATGAGTTTGTATGAAATGTAAATAAAATGAGGATTTTTTTAAAGTGAATATTTTGCATTCTAAAGTTCATAAATAAGTGAATTATATATTTCTAAATGAAATGAGTTATCGATTATTGTTATCAGTGTTTACTATACACGTATACACATACATACACATCTCAATGAATTACAAACATAGGTTTAAAATTTTATTGGACCCCCTTGGCCCGAATTACAGCATATATGCAGGTTGACATAGAGTCAATAACGTGTTGAAGTACTTGGAAGTCAATGAACATTCACTTTAGTTCTCGCAGATTTGTTGGAAGATGATCTTGCATTCGAATATGATCCAACATGTTCCATTGCTAAACTAAAAGCATTGTCAGCTATGAAGAAGCAAGTTGAACTTGGTCGGCAACAATGTTCAGGAAATCCGTAGAACGACGCGAATTTCCATGAATATCAGGAGACCAGTATTCCTTATCGGCAGAAGTAGGTCCATACCATGACACCACTAACAGAACTCTGGGGTATCTCGATAATACATGCTGGACCCATAGCTAAGACGGGCACCCTGGATCCGCGGTAAGAACTTTTGTATACCATCGCTACAACTTGTATTTATGATCCGTCAGACCATATAAACTTCTTCCCGTCTTCACGATGTCCCAGACACTATTACAGACGAACTGTTAAATTCATTTGTCAATTGTTGCAAAGTGGATGTCCTATTTCTCTATGGAAATTGCTGCATGACAACAGAAACAATGATTGAAATAACGATTGAAGCTATCTGGCAGATCCTACCGCACCTTCGTTTTTAACACGTGTATTAATGGTATATTCCGATCTCGTAGATACTAATTTACATATCGAACTTTGTTCACTTGCTATCTAGATATCATGTGACCTGCTTTTAGCATATGAAGCTAACAATTAAGAAAAATGAAGATATGTAACACATACATTTGAAATTGACCTCTGTCCAATGAAAGTTTGACTGGCGTGTCTAATTAAACTTCCGATTTTAATTGTTAAAAACTTTGTTGCAAAGTAAAATTAACAATGTCTAACAATTGAAATTGGGAATTTAATTGGACACGTCTAATCAAACTTTCGTTGGTCAGAGCATAGATATTTTACACGATCGTTTATGATCAACAATGAAATGCTAGAGCTCCTCTGATTCGTCACTTTAAAAATGTGTCATCCAAACATCATCCTCTTTATTTATAATTCAGTAAATAATTGTTTATCACCCTTTTGTATTTTGCTATGTTCTTCAATTTGCTCTGTAGAAGTCGTCAGACGAAAGAATCCAGTATTTAATATAAATATTAATAAATAGAAACAAATGAACTTTTAAGCTAGTTACGATTTGAAATAAGGTAACAAAGAATTTTGAAAACAATGGATGAAACGAAACATTTTGGCAAAAAGATTAAATTCAGAGAACATTTGGTCTCATTTTTTTAAAGTCAAAATTTATTATTTGGACATAGTCGGTTTCATAACACATCATGTCATTTCGTCTCACCCCAAGCTTCAAGCCGACAATACAGCACCGAAGTCGATATTTGAGTAGACGGAGATAATATGGTTCTATTAAGTGACGGAGAAATTGTGGGATAAAATGAAATGTGACGATTTGAAAGTCATGAACAGTACCTATGACTAAATAAAGTTTGAATAGAAACTGAAGACTTGCAAATTCGAGTTAGTATAAAACAATTGCATCATAATTATTTTTTATAATGTTAAAGGTTGATTGAATTGAATAATAGAAATGTCTCATAAAGCTTTTCCAGATTAGATTATAAACAAGGATTTTCTTTGCTCTGCAATCAGATCGCGATAATGTTGAATAGCTTCTTTATCACAAGATTTCTCCTCGCTTTTATCATAAAAAAATCAATCGAGGAAAAATGTTTTATTTAATTAATGAAAATAATATTATATATCTATAAACATACATTGTATGTACGTACATTAGAAACATAAGGTTGAAAATTTTTATAATTTGCTTTCTCTTTGATGGAGCGATGCGTGCGTTGAGCATTAGGAAGGTGATGTTTGCCAAAAAAAATTGAATTGCCAAAAAGGAATTTTTTCCTGCGGTTTTCCCCTCCATAGTACTTTAACCGACGGTATCATGCAAAAAAAACCCCAGGAGACTTTTTTTTTTATCCCTCTCTTAATAGTTTGTCCCAAAATCCCAGAAGTAAGGAAGGAAGGAAGCCCGACATTTTTAGCACCTCATTTGGGTCAAAGAATTACCAAAGGAAAAAGAAAGGGGAAAAGCCGAGCGTCTTTTAAGAAATAAGAGACACTTGTGTTGTGACTAAAAATGTCGTCGTTTGAGGGGTGACAGTTTTACTTTTTTTTAATATTTTGTTAAACGACCCTAAAAGAAGATGAACTCCATTTGCTCACGATCCCATTAAAACGTCATGTTTCTCTTAAAAATAAATTTGTCCGCATTTTTCGACACGTCATTTTTTTATTATTTATATAGGCGCTTTGTTTTTTATTTAATCATAAAATTTTTTCTTTATTTTTATTTTTTTCCATAATTTATTTTTTGCGCATCTAAATAAGAATCCAAATGTCGTTAATATGCGGAAGACTTTCTCTAGCTTTAACGAATTAAAAAAAATTAATTTTTTAAACATAAAAACAGTTTCGTGCAGTTCAGGTTTCTTCTAAGACATGTAGGATGAGCATAATCTTTTCCTGACTTTTATTACACGCATATTTTGATAGATAATACAGTCATAGGATTTTTTTGCATATTTATCCTCAACTTAAAAAAACTTTCTTTTTACTTTATTCGCGCACTCGAACATGTGCCCGGAGAACGACTTGAGTATTGATTTCTCGTCAGTTTTTCTCCAAAATCTCTTCATCTTTACCATTTCAATGTCAGATACTGGTGAACTCAACGAGTTGTTCCTCAGCTTACATCCCAGTGAATTGGAAATATCTGTTAATACTTCACTAGATACTGTTTGGCTATCCAATTAAAACATGTATACAGGTTATTATAGCGTCACTAATAAGAAGACGTTAGGCGTTGAAGAAGAACAGACATTCCCTTAGTTCACTTAGCAGATTTATTGAAAGAGGATCTTGCTGTCGGATGCGCCGTTACAACATACCCTTCCACAGATTTGATCGGCATGTTCAAGTTCTCCGTGGAACGCACCCGACTTTCCATGAATATCAGAGGACAGTTTCATACCAGTAGAAGAAGCTCCATGCCATAACATTGATTCATAGGGCTCCCGTCAAACCATCACTACAATGTGTATTCTTCACACCATATAACCTTCTTCCTGTCTTCAGATTTCCAGTTACTGAAAGTTCCTTTGTGGAAAACTGTCCCCTGAAAGTTACTGAAAGTTACTACAATTCCCGGCGAATGGTTTTGCCAGATATGGGTCGGGAACAGCATTGATTAAAATGCTTTGTCAATTGTTGCACCCTTTTTAAACGATTGGTTGATTGTCTTTGAGCCACATTTATCCCTTTTATGCTGAATATTCTGAATATCGTACATTTTGCGAATTCACTGAGCTGCAACAATAATTTCGTTTTCGAAGTCAGCTAGGTCTTCCCCATTCTGATCAAGTTCTATGATTAAACTCCCCCAACCATGCCTATTCCCAATTCCTTCTTATGTAAATATAGAAACGGATAAAGAAACGGATTAATACAAATGTTATACATGTTTTTAGACTTTGTGTAACAATCACTTTAGGTCTCTCTCTCTCTCTCTTTCTCTCTCTGACCCAAACTATTATATACTGTATACCTTGCTTACGGATGTTGTCTCTATTCACCCACGTATGAAGTAGCTAAAGTAATAACTATCTTCATCAGTTCATAGTAATATCTTCGTAGCCAAAACAGCATGCCGTATTCGGTCGTCTGGTTCCAGTGCTTGAAGTTGCACTCTCAGATATGCGAAGTTTATTTGCTTTCCGAGGGCTGTGTTGAAAAGCATTAAGTACAGTGTTACACGTTTTTTTTTCAATATCGCCAACGGAGCTAGTCTCTTTAAGATTTGCATACCAATCTTTGATGTTTTTAATATCTGGCGGATCTCGTTCATACTCTTTTCTCAGCTTTCATTTAACTGTATGCCTTTAATTTATTTCGTGATAACTGGGCTTTCTCCAATTTTGATACTGTGTGATTAGCGAGTACCCAGCTAATAAATATAATGATAAAATATGATAATAGTCGATGTACATATACGATATTGAATTTCGAAATAGCATTCAAGGTAAATATATTTTTTATGACTCCGCAGTGGACAAATATTTTCGTTAACTGAAAAACCAGCGATATCATCTTAGTGGCAATTCCTCAAACTTTGACGGATTATAAACCTTGTCAGCGGGAAAAATATTGTTTTTAAGTGATCACAGAATTTTTTGACGAATATTCTCACAAGGCGTTTGTTTAAAATTACATTTGACTAACCCTGTTCCTCCTAAATTATCTTTAGTGGAAATAATTTAATTAAAGGCGAGGGATGTGTAAATTATCGAAAAAACGCCGTTATCGGTACTTTCCCGGCCGGTTATATGACGCAATTTATCTCTGTTTTCTTAAGTTTGATCAGATAGCCATTTGCAAATCCCAGTTTGGAAAATGAAAAGATTCTTCCCCAGCATGATTTAACAAATCCAAAAAAGGAATTTCCCTCGCGTTTTCCACCCTTTTTTAGACCTTTGGATTATGAGTCAAAGTTATCTTTTGACTATTTTAGAAAACCCTCCAACAATCCCCTCGTACATCCCAGCCAAATCCAGTCACAGCTGGGATCCGAAAAACCTTCATTTTCATGATTGACAGAGTTTTGAACCTTACCCTATACAAAGGAAAATTTTAACAAAGATATTATCTTATTAGTCCTTAAAATCCTGACTGAAAAATTTCGAGTGAAAACGGGAAAGTTGAATTATTCAAAACATTTTTTCTTCAAGAGAAACATACATAGCAATTTTTGGTACAGTATTCAAACATATTCAAGGCTGTTTATGAACAATTATATATCATTCTAATATGAATATATTTTTTAAAAAAATTGAAAAATACATATGAGTTTCAAAAATTGTTTTGTGTTTTTAAAAATGTTTAATTAAAAAAAAATTGGCTTGAAGGAAAATACTTGTACCGATGAATCTAAATACTGTGGATTTCAACGAATTTTTAGCTCATTTTTAGCGTAAATAAAACTTTTGAACTGACAAGGCTGCTGCCAATTATTCTTTGCGCACAAAGCGCACGATTGCGCTCCTTTGACCAACTTCGACTTTTGGGTATCTTCAAAAAAGAGATACCCACACTCTCATTATCGCCCATACGAATTTTGTTTTTAGAATTTTCAGACTTTCCAATAAATATGTTATGAACCAAGTGATTAATGGGCCATTATTCATAACAATCGGGCAATAGGAAAAATGCCCAAAAGGATCAGAAAATATAGGATGTCCTAAAAATCCGGCCTCAAAAGAATATTATAGCCTTTGTTTCAGATAGAAAAAGCATTACGACAACAAATGGTCAAATCTGATGCCCCCTTGGGCCTTGCAGGTATTGATAGGAGCATGGAAAGCTCATTGTACATTGCATGATGTGATAGCGGGGCATGCAGCACGAATGTTGTTTTGAAGATCTGCAATGGAACGTGTACACAACAAATTTAAGGTGCCCTCGTAGTTAACATCGAGAGGTGTATGATGTGGGGAATCGTATTCCCTATGAGATCAGACTTTTGAGACATCCTGTATAATGAATATTATTGAAAATATTACCCGGGCATTATGAAAATATGTGGCAGTGAAATCCTCTGTGTGTAATGAAAACTTCTTTCTTTTTATAAAATTCTTTTATTGTTATAATAATAAACTTAAAGAGACATATATGTCATTATTATTTATCATAGAAATAACCTTAGGTACTCATGTAATTTAATAAACATAGGTATTACTTAATTATAATAAAACTTTGTAGAATTAACTTTACAAATGTATAAACTTTTGAAAAAAATATAATTTACATATTGTCTTCTTTTGGTGTTATAGATTTAACGAAATTCATAACTCACTAAATATTCATTTAAAAAACAAATAACAGATCAATTTAATAATTTTTTTTTGGGCATTATAGGATCAATGATAATATTTTATAGTATTTAAGTTTATTAATTATTAAGTAAGCATTCTATTTAGTGAAGCAATTAACACTTTGTGGCATTTTGAATTATACAGATTTTTTTTTTGATCACCTGTCATATTTACATCCACTATTAATGACATTTTTGCACATTCTGTCAATAAAATCTCTGACTCCGGAACTTCTTCGACAGAAATAAACTTTTTATGTTATTGAAATGCTATAGAAAACTAATAATATTCGTCGATTTATTAAAGTGCCCATCAAATTTGTAGCCTTATTCATAGTGGCCAGACAGTGATAAATTACCATATATAAATACGCATTTTTTAAATTGCCCGATCTTAATTATAATTATTCTTATTAACCACGCTTTATGAATATAATTTTTTTACACTTAAATTTTTTCAATTTAATGATACGAATGAGTAATCAGAAATAAGGTTTAGCAGTTTTTTTATCCTGTTTGATTGATAGGAAGCCAACCTACTACAAAAAAGGATGGGGAACTATAGAATTCACATTGATTCTCAGTTTCCTGTTTTACTGAGAGAATCAATAAAATAAATTTACTCTTACCAATCACTAACTATTTAATTTATTTCTTGAAGATGGTGACCTATATTACATATTATATGATTATTCTTATTTATATGTTCTTACATATTATTTTTATTTTAATGGCCAAAACACTGAAGAAAGTGTTCGTTCGCTTATACTGTATGTCGCAATGGGTTGATTATAATTGCCTGCGATGGTTTTATTGTCACAGTAAAATTTTCAGTGATTTTTACTAATTTCAACATTCTGATTTCAAATTTGAAAAACATTTTGCGCTATCACGTAAGGTTTGTTCGCAAAACGACATGCTTATTTTACTCGTTATTTAAGAAAATGGACAGTACTATAGTCGTCGCCAACTAACCTTAGGAATTCTTAGAGCCCAATTACTCCATATAATACATTCTGCACTTGCGCAATTAATGAAAAATAGTTATACAATTTATTTATTATTATTTATTTATTTATTAAAAATCTTATTTATTTTATTTGCATTTTGTGAAAAATCCTTGCGTGATGGAAAAAAACTGAATTCATTTTCTAAATCAGCATACCAAGTTTAAATTAAATTCTCATGAAAATTAAAATAACTTTCCAAAAATTAAAATCCGCAGACCTGGGAATATTTATTTTATTATAAATAACCTTCTTTGATTATTAATTCCTAGTGATGAAAAATAAATTTGTACTAAAAATAATGCTTTCAAATTAATAACATATATTCATTAAGCTACCAGATTAAATTATTTGTTAATTACAAAATGTTAACGGGAAGGGGGCGGTAGAATAGATGACCATTTTAATTCTTTCATTTTAAGAACGATACGTTGAGATAAATACATCAATCACTCTAGCTATAGCTTCTATTTCTGTGCTCGAAGAGCTAGAGTTATAGGCATCGATTACTTCCTTATACCGTTAGCCTTAGAATCGTACGCATATTAGCAAAAGCAGACATTATAGTCTACATATGAAGACAGAGATGCATGATTAGAGCAATGGTATCATCAAGTCAGAGGAAATTCCCATTCGACTTAGATATGAACCAGACACATGTACGAAATGAAATTATAGAAGTTTGTGTATATCCCTATGAATAAGCTGAGGAAAGTCCTATCGAATCATATTAGTCACTCAATAAGCAAATTGATTTTATTTTTTAATTCCGAACCCGTATCACCAAGGTTTAGTCTTGTTTTTTATATGATCTTAATTTTAATTCTAGAATTTATAATAATAATAATGAAGGCGCTTCATGAGTGTGCCATCTTTAATGGATAATTGCGTTTTTAACTCTTCCGAATGAAGACCTAAACGCTATTTCCACCAGACGCCAACATAAAAGGACCAAGGAAGAAAATGGCGACACATTTTGGTTTTTATTATATTAATAGGATTAAAAAAAATATATTTCTGGCGCGTGCTGAAAGCTCTGCGCGTGGGAGTGACGCGATTGCATGTTGCTATTGTGCCGTATTCCCCTTCTAGCCCTTTTTTTATTTTGCTTCATTTTTTTTTCTGTTTTATTCTATATAACACGTGTGTATTTTCTATAACGAATCCTATGGTGAACGTTCGTTATGACGAGGCTGCGATTGATATCTCTCGAGAGGGATCGGTTTTGGATTTTTCGCGTAGTAACCGTTTTAGGCTGTTGAAATTTTAAAATTGTGAATAAAACAATATGCATGTCAATAATAAATAAATAATATAATAAAAACCAGTCATGTGCTCTTTGAGCGGGTGTGACGTCGTCCACACTTCCTCCCGTCTGGCGTCTGTCTGCTGCATTTTCCAACACGTGTGGTCTGCTGTCGTCAATAAAGGGCCAGATACGAGAACGAGTGGAGAAAAAAAATTTATGATGGAAGTATCTTATATTATTATTATTATTGTTGTTGTTGTTGATGTGCACACCTAAAGGCATCTTCTTCAGCGATAAAACGGGTTTGAAACGGTTCCACCAATCGATCACTTCATTCAAGGACTCACTCGAAACTGAACCCGGAAGGATATTGGAGAAAGAATTAAAAAAAGGTCGTTAAAATATTAGGATTGCTCAATTTGAAAACTTGAAGGATTTAATAATGGCAAAGACAACAATAATAATAATGAAATGGTGTCATGAAGAGAGAGTGAGAGAGAGGAAATGATTTGACGACAGGCGCCATCGTTGTGAAAAGGCGTTCTACACGTGGAAAGGATTTCGCGCGCCGACCTTGTGCGAACGCATTGGGGGTTTGGTTGTGCGTTTTCCCTTCTTTTCACTTTGAGCAGCCTCTTTGTTAAGAGCAACCTGTTTGAAGGCTGTTCGGTTCGGCCACGTGTCTACGGCGATATCCGTCTTTCATTAAGCGAAGCCCTGGGTTCGAAACCCGGCGATAGCCACGTGAGCACTTGACTAGCACTGGTTGTTAACGTTTAATTAAAAGATGCGAAAGTGATGTTTGTATTGACGAGGGAGCAGTGTCGATTCCAATGTTGTTGTTGTGATAAGGCGTGGGGCTTTGATTCATGGGTTTGTACTGATAACGGCTAGAACAAACATGGACTTCCGGTGTACTGGTTTGAACCAAACACTCTAATCAGCGTTCTTATCCCAGGAATTCTTCCTTATCTATTTAAGCCCGTCATCTCTCTCTCTCTCTCTCTCTTTTTAAACGATTTCTCTCTCTATCTGTCTTTTGCTCCTACATCTGTCTCCAGGGAGACCGCAGTTCTCAACTCCAAATGTTGTGATTCTCTTACTACACAATAAATTAATAATAGTTATTAATTTAACTGAACTGCAGGTAGATCTTGATCAGCATGGGGAAAAGAAGAACTTAACTGACTTCGAGAATGTAACTCATTGTGGATGCTCATTGTCTATCTGGAGCAACAACATCTAAAGGCCTCCGTCATACACTGTCACATCACCTAGGGTGATCCATTGTTAATCGTATTTCTACCAATAATAAACCTTAAATTTGGACCACTCTAGATGATGTAACAGGGTATGGCGTTTCATTTCGGAGGCCTTCTTTATCTAGATGGTGTTGCCTGGAGTCACAACTGAAACAGTGGAGTAGCTGACTGGATTCTAGAAATATCTAGAATATTGAAAAAATGACCCCTAGTCTTTGTTTAAAAAGGGCACTTTGGTTCAAAGGCCATCAATAATGAGCGATAGTGCCCTTGTACGGAGAAACAGGACATCCAGAATGCAACAATTGACAAATGATTTAAACCAAGGCTCTTCTTAACCCATATCTGTTAGAACCTTGAGAGTTGATGCGGAACCAAATCGGCAGTTGCGCGCCTGAATTCCCCTAAATTACGAAAATCCCTGTGAATTCTGCAAATTACGTTTACTCGTTTACCATGGAGTCTGGAATATCTTGAGTGGACACGTGATGCCTGGAAGACGATTTATGTGGCCTAGCGAATTATTTTTTTTGTACAGCCGGGAGCCCCATGAAGCAATGAATCTTCCATGGCTTATGGAAACAACTCAAAGTTCTAGTGGTTGTGTCATGGCATTCTGTTTGGGAGTGGTTCCCTGATATTCATGAGAGGTCGGGTGCGTCCCGCGGAATACGTGAACATTGGTGCCGACCACCTCCATTTTGCGGTGCTACATTTTTATCCTGATTTGACGGCTTCTTCGTGGACGTCAATGCTACAATTCATCGCGCACGATTGGTTCAGCATTGGTTTAGCGTACACGAAGATGGCTTCCGTCAGTTACCCTGGCAATCCCGGAACCCAGATAGAGAATGCTTGCTACATGTTGGTATATGTCCAGCAGGAAGGTCCTCTTCCAACAAATCTACTAAGAAAGCTAAGGGAATGTTTGACGAACGCCTGTTCATCCACCTGGATGCTCTCATCAAAAAAGCAGTCAAAACACCGTTTAACACCCTATTGACTCTTGCTTATCCGCATACATGATGTAATTCGGGCTGGCGGTGGGGGAGGTCCAATAAAATATTAAACACATGTTTTTATCTTGTAGTGGAATGGTCATAATATTGTACTTCTTAACGAAAAAAATAGAGGCTTTACAATACTGCATTATACATGTTTTTAATTCATTGGCTAGTGTGTGTAGTAAGAGCGGTAGCCAAGCCAAATCCAGACACGTCTGCGCAGTTTTGATCATTTACTTATCCTATCGAAAGTTTTTCTCTTTTTTGTCAAAGGCTATACTGCAATTGAGGTAAGTCTGAACATACATTTTTTTCATTGGGTGAATTAGGTCTGAGTGAGACCTAAAACGAAATTGCCCTCAGACTGATTTCAGTGCCACAAGTTTGAACTAGAAAGCTCGTAGGAGTATATAGTCGCACTGCTGATTAGAACGAGATTAAAAATAGATTAGCAGGGGATTAGATGAAAAGCTAATTGCTTTTCATGATGGAAATGGGTTACATTTCTGTTCGTGTGTGTTCCGCATGAAATCCTTTTGAGGTGTTGAAGGGTTATTTTTTGACATCTTAAGAGTAGTGAAGTTCATCCGTACTCTCTAACTTTCGTATTATTATTATTATTATTATTATTATTATTGCTAATTGATTGATGGACTGGTACTAAGCACGAGGAGGAGGAGGATATGGCGCTAACGCCCCCACGTGTATCCGTGTGTGTTGCCAGGCGAAAAGCGTTTAACGAACGCTGACGTCAGAAGCTGAAAATACACTGAAGCTCTCCCATAAATAAACCACTCGCGAAACTCGGTTAACAATAGATGGATTACAATGGCCATAAAAAATAGCTCCAATGGAATCCTAAGAAGAAATGGGAAGATATTTCGAATTTCATATTTATGACCACTTATGTAATTATGCAGAATACTCTCTTTGGTCGGTGACCTCTTTATGGCGAACCTGTTTGAATCATAAGTCGATTTGCTGAAAAGGTTGCGTTGAAACTTTTACCGTAAATGTAGAACTTTAAGATATGGAATGAAATGAAATGAAATGAAATGAGGAACGAATGCTTATGTGTTGTTTTGAAATAAAAAAGAAAATGAAAAAATGTTAAAAAGAAAGAGAAAATGCTTGGGATTCTTTACGTTTTTCTTTCTTTCTCTCTTTCTCCTCTCTCCCTTCAGAAATTGTTGTCGGTGGTGTTGTCTAATCCAGTTTTCTCGTTTTGTTTTGGTACGAGGGAGAGGTCACGTGATTTAGCCTGGAATGCGATTCGTGTGACGTCAGCCGGCGTTCCCGAAGGTCAGTGAAACGGAATTTCTTCACACCTGACTTCCGGGTCTGTCTCTTCTCGGGAAGCCTAGCATTGCTGGGGGAGGAAGAAGTTCTGATCATAATAGTATAAAAGTGAATTGCAACAAGAACTATAATAATAATAATAATAATAATAATAATAATAATAATAATAATAATAA
>JAHWFO010072354.1:925013-943708 GCA_023313115.1 Rhysida immarginata
AATAATAATAATAATAATAATAATAATAATAATAATAATAATAATAAAAATTTGATTGGTACACTTGTCTCTTCATCGTCTAAAACAAACTGTTCTTGAATGTTTATTAATTTTATCATATATTAATATTTCGTTAATAGATTGATAATAGATATCGCTATGATAACTAAGGTGAATATCTGAGTAACATAGAGGAGACTTGAAGTTTATTTAACATGAAGAACTTATTATTTGTATAAACATGAAGAAGAAATCAGTGTTTGTAATTAGAAACCCTGTTCGTATCATAATCATAAAATAAATTTAATTAAACTTACCAATAATTAATATAAAATATAGAATTCAATTTGTGTAATACAAGTTTAAATAAAAAATAAAGTAAAAAGGAATAAATTTTAATTAACATTCACATAAATAAAATCAAAAGTATTTAAATTGTTAAGATTATTTTAACTAAACTTTGCTTTTGGTAAAAAAAAAATAAAAAAAAAGTAAAATAAAATAAAAAAGTAATCTTACGAAGTATTACATTTGCTTAGAAGTTAACATTACATTTTCCGTTGATTTTAATTTGATTACATTACTTCTTTATATTAATTATTTATAATCTTAATTACTTCAACGTTAAATTTTAATTCAATTAATTAAATTTAATTAAAAAATAATGTAAACTAGAGAGATTTTAATTAAAGTTCATTTAGTTTTAAGTCGAATATAATTACAAGAGTGAATGTTTTAAATTTCTTGACGTTTTCAGGGAACTTATAAGTCAGAGTATAGGAATTTCCTTACAACTATGTGGCTTTCTGTTAAGATTTTGTATACGTGTGGGTTTATATTCAATATTGTCTGTGTTTTGCGTGGAATAACCTCTTCTTCTCTATTTATACTCGAAGAATAACCCCAATGGAAAAAAGAATGATAGGAACAATATGCGCTATGTTGGCTCCCCACAGGCGTTTAATTTCTTAGGGAAGCTCTGATTTAGCGATTTAGCGATCTAAAAGCAGATTCGGATTCAACATACTAAAAACCACAAGATTAATTCAAATTCGTTCAAGATGATTTTTCATTGCTGGCCTGTGTTATAGCTCTATCAAATATTATTTATGTGCTGTTCCCTGAGACATTCTCTAGGATATACGTGTACAAACTTGGGGGGAGGGTGATCGAGAGATCAAATCTAAGCAACATTTCCCTCTTTCATTTTTTTCTCTGGGGCATTGTTTTTGAGATAAAAAATGTTGGACGTCGCGTAGACGTAATATACCACTCAACCCTTGCTTCTGGAACACGTCAAAATCATGGTCAATCATTTAATAAAAAGAATAAAAAAATATTGCATACAGTCCAATAATGTGACTTCTTTTTTATGAAACATGCAAATGTTTTACAATAAGTGTTCTAATTGACTCCCTCTGGTATGAATGCATGCTTCACAACGTTGCCGCATGGACTGACGTACATGTTCAAAAGTTCCTGGTTCTTCGCGAATCTGTTCCGCAGCTACGGCGATTCTGGCTACCATCTCTTCATCGAATCCCACTGTGTATCGTATACCAATGGCTTTATGTGTCTCCACAGAAAGAAATCCACGCACGTTAGAACTGCAGACCTAGGATTTCAACATTTTTTATCTCAAAAACAGTGCCCCAGAGAAAAAAAATGAAAGAGGGAAATATTGCTTAGATTTGATCCCTCTATCACCCCCCCCCCCACATTATGGTACAAACTTTCAAGATATATTCCAGGAACCAAAACAAGTTGAAAATGTCATATGAACATGGAGACGAAAACGCTTCTTTCCAGGATTAAAACGGTTTGAAGGTTCCTGCATAGACGAAATTAACGTTAATGTATAGGAGGTGCAAATTTGTGTGATTTATTTCTACGACAAGACAATATACTTGTTGTCAAAGGCAAATGCTATATAGCAAAGGCTTAAAATGGCCTCCCATCCTTTGAATTGTCGTAACTCTTCTTCTACTGCCACGAAACTTCTACATTTTCTGCTTGTTTTGGTCCCTGGATCATATCCTGAAAGCTTATACAGACCATTCAGAAGCACCCTGTATTTAGAGCATTGAGTGTTTACGTCACTGTGGTCGTGTATCTTAGCTAGATGCTGATGTATTGGCTACCTGGTTATGCCTGTTAAATAGTCTGTCTTCGTGAGAATTTTTCAATTGGACATGACGTTCTGGAAGGTTTCCTCTGTAATATGATATTTCCTACAAGTCCCTTCGGTCGAATCCTTGATTATGTGTTTTCTTTAGATTTTAGTGTTAATGACTAGTGTTATAAGGCAATCATGGTTCCTTCAGTTTCTCCAAAGAGACCGCATTCACTCAACCAAATGTTCGACGCTGTTCTATCGACATGTGGCCGGTTGAGGTCAGCAGATGTCCACCATTGATGCTTAGTGCATGTTGTAAGAATGTAATGTGTGTTCTGCACGTTGTTCAAATTTAAAGGTGTGTATTTTATATCAGCTATGCAGATTACTTTGTGAAATGGTGACGTATGCTGATTAGAAATAAAATACATTTTTGAGTGATTATCAAGTAAGTTTTTTGTGATATAAAGCGATTATGTCGGTAAGGTGAGCCTTTACGAGGCAGGGTGAGCCTTTTGATCGCAGAGTGTGGGTGATGCTTTCTGTTTTGTAAGCAGCTTCCATTTTTTTCCTTCAAGCTCTTCAAAATCTATATATGTCCACTGTATGAATCCAGACGAATGTGATGGCATTGGGGTGCCGTAAGCATAGCAGGCTTTATTATTATGCGTGGTTTTGAAAACACCAAATTCGGATCATATAAGGAAAAGACACGATCACATAAGCAAACTCAAGGGGTTAAAATGCAGGGAAGGGAAGTACTAGGTAACCACAAAAGTTCTTGCCGTTTTTATGTTGCCATAAAAGGAAGTGATAGAAGATATGCAAATGAGTGTACAGTGTGCTCCAAAATCTGCCAGGGGGGAGCAGGAAATTTAGCCTGTATAAATACAGGGTTGTTGGGCATTCACGTCAATCACATCTCGTGCAGAAATGAAGACAAATGGAGGCATCGAAGTAGATGGTTAGGTGTTGTTTGCTTTATGACTTCAAGGTGGGCTTGTCAGCAGCAGCATCAAGTCGCCGAATGTGTCTTGCGTTACGGATGATGCTGTGAATGAACGCACCGCTAGACATTGGTTCCAAAAATTCAGGTCGGGAGAATTTGCCATTTCTGATGAACCCCGCAGTGGTCGACCACAAGCCTTAGATGACCAGACCCTGAAAACGGCTATAGAGGAAGACATGGGGTGAACTTGACACACGGTATCAGGTTACTGATGAAACAGTTAGACGTCACCTGCACAGCCTAGGAAAGAAGAACAATTTGAGCAAATAGGTCCCACACATTATCGGAATCCAACAAGAATCAACGAGTGACAGCCTGCATGTCGTTGCTTTCTCGACATCGTAACGCACCCACATTTATTCGAATACTTGCCAGTGACGAAAAGTAGGTCCTGTATGACACTCCTAAACGTTCCAAACATTGGTTGTCACCCCAGGACACCGTGCCTCACACCTCAAAGCCACCCCTACACCCACGCAAGATCATGCTCTGTGTCTGGAAACTAGACGCCAAATGGTTCACTACGAGCTGCTATCAACTGGCCATCACTGGGGACCTGTACTCCCAGCTGTTGGAACGTATACAAAAAGGTATTACAGCAGCAGGAGCCAGCATTGGTGAATCGCAAAGGAATACTCTTCCTTCGTGACAATGTGGCGCGGGTGGCCAGGGAAACCATACAGCAGCTTGGCTGGGAAACTTTGTGTTATCCACCTTACTCATCAGATCTTGCTTCAACGGATTATCACCTTTTCCATTCTCTGGACAACCATCTTCGTGGAAAATCCTACATCAATGATACATATCCGCGAAAGGCATTCACGGGCTTTTTTGAGTCCAAGACCAGCAAGTTTTACAGCCAGGGGATTGATCAACTGGAGACACGTTGGCAGAAGGTGCTAGATGCCAGTGGGGATTACTTTGGGGACTAGCGATACGCTACTTTTTGTGTACATCATTTTGTTTTCCGGAATTAAAAACGGCAAGAATTTTTGTGGTTACCTGGTATTAATCTAGGTGTAAGAATTTTCCTTACTACGTGATAAGGTATAGGATTGTGGCTTTCTGTATTGTAATGTAACTTTTTTACAGTACAATTGACCCCCTCATAAACAGAAGCTAATACAGTAACTTGTTCCAAAGATACAGCAAGGTAAAGCCCGGAGAGATGGCGCACCTTTTGGGAAATTGGCCCAGTAGCCATACTAATTACTTTAGACCATCGTTTTGTTTCCATTTGCTCTTTGTACATTTGGTTACCTTGTTTTCGTGTAGCTATATGGAAATAAGCGATACAATGTAATAACGAGAATAAAAAGCAAAAAGTTGCATTTCTGCCATCTCTCCTACCGGGGTGGGTGAAATGACGCATGCAGGTTGGGAGAGATGGTTAATGATAATACAATGTATTTAATGAGAAAACAATTTATTTTCAATGAAGAAACACATTAATGCACCATTGTGTCCAAGAGGCTCTGTTTGTCTTCCGCTTGTAAGTAGTTGGTATCTTCTTCAACTGCTGCAAATGGAAAATAATAATTAAATGAATATGATGAATTATTTAATAATTTCTTGATTTAAGATCGCTGTAGCTTCCCCCCCCCTTTTTTGATTCAATTCGTTATCATGCCCGCAATGTAAGCTTATGTTAATTAAAATGCACCATGCGCTATTTCACACCCACCCCCTAGTGCGCCATTTCTCCCAAACAGGTGGGTGAGATGGCGCAGCCTTCCTGTTATAGCTCGCCATGTTTGCCAGCATGTAACATGCACGCCATTATTTTCCAACATCCCGACATTCGAATTAAACAATATTTCATTGAAACAACACTGTATGCGCTATAGCGAGATTATGAAATATACCCTAGAAAACGTCCCACCCTTACCGTTACATAGATGAGTGTAAATTAAGCAGTGCAAAACTGTCCGCTTCACTTTCGATGGTGCAGCTCCCTTCTACCAAGACAAAGTTACAACCAGTGGTGTTTTCTTGCGGTCTCTTTAGTCGTTACTGAAATAATCCGGATGCGCAATCTCTCCCGGCTTTACCTTCTATCGCGTTATGGGGAAAATTTATAGACAAGAACGATGAATAATATGATGATATTCAAAATTTATTAATCTTATTGTGCAGTATTCGATAGAGATAATAAGCCATTTCGTATTATATAGGCAGGGTTGTCTGGAAACCGGATGTCACAATCAAGTTCATAACTAGCCCAGTCTGTTAAATCGTGTAATATCATCAAATATTTTAAATGCAAATTCTGTTATTTGCTGCAGTTATAAAACTTTTCGTCGTATTTCTCTACAAAACATCGTTAGAAATTAAAGCTGTATTAACGATATTAGTTCATTTTTGGTTCATTTTGAGTTTCAGAACAACAGAATACATTGCTGATACATATCAAAAGCTGCTGTTGAAGAGAATTTTATTAAATAAATAGAAAATGATGCCTAGAACAGAATTATTCATAGATTATTATTAGTTAGGACGTTAATAGTATTGGTAGTCGTAATAGCATTAAAACTACGTACTACGACTACTATCGTAAACGAAACAAAAAGCCGACCGTTGATGGGGAAACGCGCGCCCCGCATTCCATTCTTCTTCTTTCGTGTGTCGTCACTCTCTTGTTATTATTTATTTATTTATATTTACAAACAGGTCAGCTATTATTTTCTATTTTTTTTTTTTGAGGTGGAGGTCACAGTAGGTTCACTTTTGCTTTGCACGCGAGTGGCCATGGCACGCGAAGAACATTCTTTGGCGGACATCATTTCTCCTCCTCCTCTTCACAGCGAATCACGTGACCCAATCGTTAAGCTGCTGCGCTACAATGGTGGAGGAGTGAGCTTTCCCTTGAGCTCGTCTTTGTCGTTGGCGACCGAGTCACGGACACGAGGGCACGAGGAATTTCAACCGGAAGCCTAAAAGGAAAGAAGTCTTCTTTGCCTTTAAGGAGGCTCGAATGGAGTAAGCTTAATAATGCTAAGGTGGGTGGGCCCAATGCCTTCTCTTGTTAGCGTTCTTGACTATTGGTAGCTATATTGAGCCAGTCGACAATCATTCCTCCTAGATAATGGGCAAATCCGTGGAATAATGTTTTATAAATTTTCATCGATGTTTGGGAGACTTAATTTGCATCGGGGTTAGATAAGATAATGGAATATCTTCATTTCAAATGGTCCTGAATTCCTCTGGGAATAGAAGCAAATAGGTCCTGGATGATGGCTAACGAACTTTTTATACACTTCGTCATGTTGCCCAAGTTCTTCCAAAACAGACTAGGAGTTACTCGATGGGGTTCAGGTCTCGTGACTACGTTTGATAGGAAAGATAGTTAAACCTCATCTCTTGTTGCTGAAAATTTGTTCTTAGGTCTTGGCCTTTCAAGGTGACAATTGACCATCCATTTTATCTTCGAAACCGTCATCTTCTAGGAATTCGTTTTATCATCTTTACCTGCAAATGAACTTAAATTACTTGACGCACCTATACATTATTTTGGACTAGCTAAGATTTAAGATTTCCAGCACACGGGTTTACACAGTATAATCAACTTTCTGAACGTTGTATTTTTGCACTGCAACAATCATGATTTCAAGGAAATTACTGTGGTGTTGAACGTCCCTTTGCTTTTATTACGGTCTCTACCAGATTTTGGTACATAGCTTCCATTCTTCTCCAAAAGCGTTGATGAGGTCAGTCACAGATGCTGGACGATGTGGCCGAGTCCGTAATCGTCGCTCCAGTATATTCCACAGGTGTTCAATGGAATAGGTATAGGGGTCTGCGGAGATTTGTCTATTTCTTCACCCCTGTCTCTTCAAACCATTTCTGCGCCATTTTGGTTTGTGACAAAGAGTATTGTCATATTGATACAAGAATGGTCCAATCCGAAACTGTCGCCACAATACTGGCTGTGCGGTATTGACAAAAAAGGTCAAGGTAAGATGCAGATTGAGCGTTTACTTTTTGTTACTAGAAAAAATTGGCCCAACCCAGAAAAACAATGAATTCTGCTGTGAACTCACACAAAAGAGTGATTTAGTGATTTTTGGTGAATGCAACAGGAATTTCTGATCTGTAAGGGGTTGTTGGGCTACCCAACTTCGGCAGTTGTGGGTGTTAACAGTCCCATTCAGATGAAAATGGACAAACCATTTACATGAGCCCCATATCGGAACATAGTTGGGACCATGTACTCAGCCATGAAGCGTTCACCAGGCATACGCTTTGCTCAAATTCTATCGTCTGATTGACAGACTGTACCGAGATTCGTCGCCCGTAAGACATGTTTCCATTGTTCCATGATACAGAATTGGTTAGCTGTATGTTACATCATTCTAAACGTCGCTTTGCATCGATTCTTCTGATTTGGGGCTTATGTGAAACAGACGGCCATGGAAACGTAAGTCCTTAGTTGCTAGCAATTGGTGATTGTACTGGCTGTCTCTGAAGAGGTATTTTGGAACTCTAGCAATTGATTCAGCTGATAGTTCTAGCACTTGAGGACCTCTGTCGCTTTCTTTGGCATACCACTTGGAGACATCATTGGAGACGTTGCTCCTTGAAATTTCCACTTGACAATAATGTCATTTACAGTTGCATGGCGTGACCTTCTATGGCGATCAAATGAGTCCAGTAAGGCATGTTTCTTTATATTAGGACACGTATCATTATTTTTGGTTGTGTGTCCGGATGGACATGACCGGAAGTGCATAACTTCCACAGATGTGTTGAAGCCAGCTAACGGATGAATAACTTGCACACTATAGAGCGAAAGTAAGAGCCATTAGATGCGCCTACCATTTCAGGAGGGACAATGCTAATTTCTTATCAGGAGATACTTATAAGAATGCTCGCTTGCTTTGTACGTTTTTCCATCTACCGTTTGCACGATAACTTGAAAACGGATTAACTTTTTCAAAATCTGTTTTCGACAATATTAATATCAAGGTAACTTTTCAGCTTTTTTCGTCGACCGCTTCAAGTTGATTGCACGTGCTCTAACAGTGACCGTTAAGAATACCAACATAACACTAGCCAACAAAATTTAAGTTTTTTTCTTGTTCACGGAATGAAAATGGGTGATTTTGGTAGTATTCTTTTTTTTCTCCTGATTACGAATATAATTTTGAAATTTCTCTAGCGCGCACAGTTTTTGAGATAAAGCAAATTGAAATGCCGAACTTGTTGATGAGCTTCTGCAAGCATTTTATGAATTGAGAAGCAATGTGCCACGTAAGATTTATTTCCTGCATTTCCACGTCGACGTTTTTCCTGCCAACCTTGGTGACGTTAGTGATGTGCATGGAGAAAGGTTCCACAGGACATGTCTACAAGGGAAATGGACCCCTAACTGCTGGACTCTCCTTCGGGACCACATACAAAAGAAAGTCCTGTGCAAAACGGGTCTAATATGCTGAAAGCTAAACGTTTAACTGTTTGCTGCATTTCAAAATATATTTGAAATTCCTTAACAGGGGATATCATTTTGCGTAATATGCACATTTTGAGAAATAGGCGTAGAAATTGGAAATACTTAATGTGGCGATTTCTTTAAATTGGTGCGTGATAGAAAAATTTCGTTTTTATTTCTATAAATATTTAAACATTTCTTTTTATAATCAGCATAAAGAATACTATAAGGAACACCTAATTTGGTTCCGTGAGCGTTTTGGTTGTTGACCACTGTAATGGCATGTCATATAACAAGTTCGTGATGAGTCAAGAATGTTTACAATGTTACTTTCTGTTTTTTAAGTAGAGGAAGAATGGAGTACTTATTGGTTTCACAATGTACATCTGTCCGTCTGTCTGACTGTTCTTTTCATATTTTCTACTTTTTTTGACGTAGAAGGTTGAAATTCGGAATATAGCTTACCACAGGCATGTCCTACTTCATTATTTAGTTTGGTTTTGATTGGTGCACTGGGGTTGGAGTTACGAGGGTGGGGACAAAAGATCTACGTGGAATTACGTATGAAAAGGAGTGGAATTCGTATGCAGATTCCTCTACGCAAGATCTACTATGAAGTTTGGGCCAAATTGTTCCAGTGGAGCGGGGTTGTGGGAGTGGCAGTCACTTGATCTTTACAGCTATGGCAACATATGTCATGTGATATGTCATTCGATCGGAAATGATGAGAAAGGAAGGAAGATAGAGCTCTTTTACACATTTTCTGAATACTACGTTCGAGAAAATCAAATCAGAAAATTCTTTAAAAAATCGGGGGGGGGGGGGGTTAAAACGTGAAATAAAAAAATAGATGACCTCAGGCTTTCCGCTACTCTCCTATATCTTTACTGGGGGATTAATTTCTGTCTTTTAAGCATTGTTGAAATGGGCACGATCGCTTTATCGGGGGATCATTACACAATTACTCATGTTACACTAATGATTGTACTGCGTTGAGAATGAAATAGGCGTAAATTTGGAAGGAATTTCCATTGTTTATTAGGAATTATAGCTCAACTTTAAATTCTCGAATTTAAAATTACTTCTGCGTCACAGCTAAAGCTCCTTCTTGGAATGTTTGCAAGATTTTATTGTTCATTCTTTCATTTAGTTGTCATTGTATGGAGCATTATCGGAGATTGGAGACATGAGACAGATCAATCTAACTTTGTCTCGCTCGTTGCAAATAAATATTTTTTGCTTATATAAATATAAAATGACATAAGCATTGTCATTTGCTATGAACAATTATTAATATTATTATTATTATTATTATTAGTAGTAGTAGTAGTGTTAATAGTAATATTTAGTGCTTTGACATCCAGTTCGCCTAAATATAATGCGAAGCCATTCAATTCGATATTATTCTATTGGAATTATTAAAAATTTATAGCGAAGCAAATTATATTAATCGTACAGTTTCTATTTAATTCTAATATAATGTTATCCATTATTAACTAACGAGTTAACAATGACATTGTATTGGATGATGAAGGAGCGAGATCGATACACAATTACGCTCTCATGACCTTCTGCCTGACGACGTCACGACCTGGAAGCTCCGCATTGTCTCCTGCCGAAAAAGAGTTGAAGGAGAGAGAGAGAGAGAGAGAATAGTATGAGAATGGTATGGCAGATGGTGCGTGCAAAAAGCGCACGAGGCAAGCCCAAAAATAGCCTGGGCCCTCGGCGATTCCCACCCACGTCATCGGTTTTAAGGCGGGCGTCTGACGGGGGCTTTTCGGTTGCCACGACGACGAGACGCGGCGTCGGAGGGAAGCTGCACCAGTGCCCCATGAGACGGATTAAGGGCGCAAAGCGACGATGGGCCGTGACGGGAGAAGCGCGACACCAGCAGCAACCCTGCCCCGGCTCGGCCTGCGAAACGACGGCACGTATTGCGACGAAGGCGGCAGGAACACGTGGCCCAGCTCAGTGACGTCAGATAAGTGCTGCTGCTGTTGTTGCTAACTTGATGCGGAGAATTTAACCGCCAGCGTCGGGATTATCGGTTTCGCAAGAGGAGAACTCGATGAGAAATTTTAATTTTTAGATGGAAAAACAAGTTTATTAAGTGAGCTAACATAAAGACCTCATCCAATAAGAGATTCCACGTGTTTGCTGAAAAGTCAAGAGTCTTGCCTAGGAGGCTATTTGCATTTTCGTGACAAACAAATGACGCTATCGGTTAACTTGTCTCTCCTGATGCGTGTCTAGAATCCTTGCAAATGGAATTTACCCATTGAAATTCAAGCATACTTTTCAAACCTCTGCAGACACTCCAGCTCCTATACGAGTAGTTCTTAAATCTTTCTGAAGTTTTACACTGCTCTGCCAAAATTATTCGGAAATCTCTATTTTACTGTGGTTTCAACTATGATCCACTGTGCATGACTGTGCAAAAATACGACCAGAAGGGTGCAATAATAACAGTTAAACGTTCCGGGTGACATAGTAAGAATTGCAAAAGCACGCTTCAGAAAATTGCAGCACATTGCCCATCAATTTGCACACTGCAATGTCTCCTTCATGAGATGGGATTCTTTGGAAAGGCCGGAAAGAGGAAGCTTTTTTCAAAGGCGAATGCGATGCTGTAAGAAGTGTCGCCATTGGACTAGTGATGATTAGGCAAAGGTAACGTGGAGCGATGATGTTCGAGTATGGGTCTGAGAGTGACCAAGAGAAAAATAAGAACGAAAATGCCTCGTGGCCACATTGAAGGACTCTGGTGGTAAGGCTATGGCATTGGTATGCGACTTAATGCGCCTTGGTACCAAGAAATGTTGGGAAATCGTCTTCCTGGAGCGATGGCAGAATTTTTTGGGAATGCACTAGACTGCTTTTTCCAGCTCCATGTTATGCTGCTTGTTCAACAAAGGCGTGTTTCGCTCATGGTAACATCAAGCTGGTGCCATGCTCTGTCCAGATTCCGGAATTAAACTCCATTAAACTGATGTGGGATGTGCTACAATGACGCATGTAGATGCATAGGCCACCGGCCAGTAATAGTCATCAGTTAGTCTGGATCATTCAAAGGCTGAGTATTCCGCTATCAGTCATTGCAGCAAAGGGTGGTCCAGTTGTTACTGAATGAATCATTTTTATACAGGGTTCGTGAAAAGGGATATCTGGATGAATGCATGTTTAATCTCTTCGTCTCTCAATAGACGCCCTGAAGGCGTTTAATCTCCTGTAAATTGTAGTATATACCATTTGGTATGAAGCTCATGAAGCCTTCTATCACAGGATTTACCACTCTTTCACAAAATAGCGTCTATAGCGTCAAAGTATGGCTGTCGAGAAACAACAAAGATGTACCTTTTCATCTATGCACATGTAACCCCAAAAAGAACCTCCCAGAAAACCTTTGTGTTGGAAAGAGATTGCAGAAGAGTGGAAATGATCGGAACGCTTTCCCGTTGTATACGAACCATTTCTTAAGATATTGCCAAGATTTCTATAATAAATCTTAGTGCGTATAAACCTTTCTGCAACATTTCTGGCTGATCTTCAAGAATACTTGAACGTTCTGCTTCACTTCTCTCTGGCTTGGAGCCATTGAAAGTTGTGCATATTGAAATGTCGGTTTCTCGAAGTACAGTATATCCCAACATTATTCAAGATTAGCCCTACGATTTAAATTTTTAATACTCTTTTTTTGGCTATCGTTTGTCCACTTAAAAGTCGGTTATTGAAATAACACAAATGAGAAAATTGATTTATAGTCGCCATATTGATTTACAGAACTAATTTATAGTCGCCATGTAATTAATTTTATTACTGAGGTCTAACAGCAATTAGTACTGACCAAAATAAGCTTAAAACAGTTAGCTACTTGTAGAAATTAGCACCTGATAGAAATAGAGATAACAGCAATTAGCTACTAATCTCTATAGGCCTAACAGTAGTTTAGCTACTGAGTGGCAATTACCTTTTATAACATAAACTAAACCAGCCCTGTTTTCCACACTATCTAAGTTTTCTGTCAATTTGAACTTTATCCCAAGATTCGTAATCGCTGCAGTGTCAGTTTTTGCAACGATAAAATTGTCATGTAACTCTTCCACAGTCCTACGGAGGGTTGATTCAGATAAAATGAGACGACTTTATACGCCGCGTATGACCTTGACGGAATGTGATTTGCATGACTCGTCCACTATTCATGGGGATTAGCTTTGTATACACTTGTTGCTGTTATTTGGGACATTTCGTGCTGAAACATGGCTTCCAAAATCACAGCTTTTTGGGAAGGGTATATGTTTGGCCTTTCCGAAGCTAACTTCAGTCTTTCGTGCATTGCATTGTGGAATTATGCAAACGAAATGGGATTGTGGTATCCAAAGCTACTGTGGGTCGAATAATCAAAAAGAACAAATTGCGACCATCTAATGAACGTGGACGAGCAGAGAAGCAGACCAGAAACAAGCCCCAGCCAACACGCCCAGCTCAGGTGGTGCGAGAAATCCGGTCTGAAGTGCTGAAAGAAAAGCCCCCCACACAGAGGAGTCTAGCCCAAAGGAAAGGTATTTCACAGGCAACAGGCAACAGTCTCCAGAATAATTCATGACAATCTTGGGCTGGAGCGACGTTATAAAGCGCGCGGTCACAGACTGTCGGCCAGGCACGTGCAGGAACGATTCACCAACACCAGAAAACTGTATGAAAACCATTTTGCAGGTGACCGATGAAAGTGGGTTGTCTCCTTGGATGAAGCTTGGGTGTACCTCGATGACACCAACAAACCCAGGGCAATTTACTATTGCGAAAGAGGGGGCAAGGCAAAGTTTTCAAAGGGCTTCATGGTGGTTGCCGGATATTGCTCACGTGGACTGCTCACGATTCGTCGAGTTCCTGGAAACTGTAAAATTAGTGCAGCTTACTTCCAGAGTAATGTAATGGGCCACATATATCGGCAGGATATCTCACATCTGTATCCTGGTGAGCAATCAAAAGTTTGGATCCACATAGACAAGGCATCAAGCCACACTGCCAAGTCATCTGTGGCTTACTACAAGAAGATGGAACAGGAGACGGGCATACGAGTTATTCCCTTCTCTCATGTGCCTGTAAAATCTCCTGACGCATCACCGATGGATTTCTGTGGTTTTGGTCTCCTGAAACGACGGCTCGGAAGTCGCCGACCAAGAACCGTTGATGGGCTATGGAAAGTGTGTCAGCAGGTATGGAACGAACTTCCTATGGAGTCCCTCAAACTCAGCCTACTTCAGTGGAAATTACGGTGCCGGGCGATAGTCCAACAACGTGGTTCTCACATCGAACACAACCGATGGTGGCGCCATGATATTACACCATCGTAACAGAACTGCAAAGTCGTCTCATTTTATCTGAATCAACCCTCCGTACTTCTTCCATTACATGATCTTGTAGGAAGCTGTCGGTAATACGTGGGAATTTGAAATTTTAGGAGGTGCTCTTTTCCGGAAATACTGTTAATATGTTGTCACTTGTGAATCGCCCTTGTTAATTAGCCCACTTCAGGGATACCTTATCACTACAATAACTTTGGCTACATTTCAGTCATAAAGACAGACTAGCTGATATGCCCAGCATTGCTCGTTTCATAAGTATTTGAATTCTAATTTGGGTATGAACACATGAAAAAATCTTTAGAATTAATACAGTAAATATTCACTTTCGAAAAAACGAAAAGAATTCTTTAAAATGCTCGCACTGGAATGTTGTGTTCAATTGGATTTGCCCACAAAAATTCGACATTGCATCCTTAATATTTTAGAATATCAAAGAAAGGCTCCTATGAATATTGAATTATTTCTGTCTATATTAAAAAGAATACTCTGTTTACAGCCTCATCAACATTCCTCATTAATATTTAACTGTTTCAACAGAGTTGTATTCAGTCACAGAGCTTGGAATCATCCCCTGAATGTGGTTGTTCATATTGACAGCATCAGTTTTATTAGCCAGTATTGCCCTCTCACACAATCACTTGAGATCTTTATAATTTTCTAATATGTTTAGCTAAGCACACAATATAATTTCCTTTAGAGAAGTTACCACAAAAATCATATGAAATCATTAAGGTAAAGCATCGTAGCCGACGAAAAAGACAGGGTCTGGCCAACACCTTCTATAAAGAAAACCTCGGCACTGAAACGTCATACATTGTTACATCATCATAAGTCGTCCAAATTAGGGCTTATTATTGGTAGAAATACGATTAACAAAAGACGACTTATGATGATGTAACAATGTATGACGTTTCAGTGCGGAGGCTTTCTTTACAGGAGGCGTTTGCCGGGGCCTGTCTTTTTCGTCGGCTACAGCAAGCATTAATTTCATCAACCATTGTTGACGCAACATACAAACACGAGCAGCCGATTGTTGACGCAAACACGACCTGCTAATTGTTTGCACATGCAATCAAATAAGCATTAACCAAGTCTATTTTATGTAAGGTGCTTCACATAAGTATAGGACCACCCATATTTTCCCTTGTCTGCAAGAAACAAAATAAAATAATTAAAACATTGTCACTGTATCAGATTCTCACAACTATTATTTATTGTCTCCAAAGAAAATAATGAAAAACAAACAACAACATGAATGAGAATTTATAAAAATAGAAATTAAGCTGTCCCATAAGTATATGACCGGCATCACTTAATGCCCAATAAATCATCCGTTTTTTCAATAGTTTTGAAAATTCGGTTTGGCATAGTTGTGACCAGGTTTTTGCATTTTAAAACCGGACAAACATATACTAACATTGTGCCATATACAGTCCTGGACAAAATTATAGGACCAGTCAAGAGATGCAAAATGAATTTATTTGATTCACAATTCTGTGTACAGTATAATTTGTAATGGACAATAAAATATATTTCTAAGAAAAAAAAAACAAGTTATATAAAATAAAACTAGCATCATCTTTTTTCATTTGTAAGCTACAAAACGCAATGGACAAAATTATAGGACCACTTTCAAAATAACGGATTATTCTGAATTTTTTCTGCCAAGAATTCAGTTATTTTCATTACTTTAGTAAACAACAAAATTCTGTTCTGTATTGAACAAAGTCATCATGGGACGTGGTGATAGAAAATTAAACAGTGAACAACAAGCTCAAATTACAGCTTACAAAAACTGTGGAAAGAGTGAAAGAGAAATTGCTGGAATTCTCGGAAAGTCCAAGACTGTAGTCCACAATTTTTTAACTGATCCACATGGCTATGGAAAAAAAGCCTCATCCAGGAAGACGCTCGAAGCTGTCAAAAAGAGACAAACGTGCTATCCTGAGAATGGCTTCAACCAGCACAGGAGCAACATCCTCTAACATCACGTCATCTCTGAACCTTCCTATATCAGACAGAACAACTCGTCGTGTATTCCAAGCATCCACCAACCACACTTACACGAAATATAAATCCAAGCAAAATTAACTTCAAGCCACATGCGTACAAGACCGGCCTTTGCGAAACAGTACATTGGGAATTCGCAAATTTGGAATCATACTATCTTTAGTGAAAAAGTTAATATGGATGGGCCTGATGGCATAAGATTCTACTGGCATGATCTCAGGCAGCCAGAACAGTTTCTTTCAAGACGAGTGCAAGGCGGAGGTTCCGTTATGATATGGGCTGCTTTTTCTGCCAACGGCAAATCAAGTTTGTGTTTTGTGAAGCCGAAGTCAAATGCAGACGATTATCAAGATGTTTTAGGAAATTATTTCTTGCCATTTAGAGACGAACTGAACGATCCGGACTTTGTCTTTCAGCAAGATAACGCACCCATACACCGTGCAGTATCCACTCAACAGTGGCTTCATGATCAAGAAATTCAGGTTTTGTACTGGCCAGCGTGCAGTCCTGATCTCTATCCCATTGAGGACTAGTGGGGTGATGTGGTGCGAAGGGTTTATTGCGGTGGAAAGCAGTTTCACACAATGAAAGATTTGAAAAGTGCCATTACAAAAGCATGAGCTGATATCCCACTCGACAGACTGAAAAAATTGGCTGAGTAGATGACAGACCATTTAATTGAAGTGATACGTTTAAATGGAAAGCAAACGAAGTTTTAGTTTACGTTAAAATTGTTGTAAATAAATAATGATGCTAGTTTTATTTTTTTAAATTTATTTTTATTCCTTAGAAATACGTTTTATTGTCCATTACAAATTATACTGTACACAGGAATGTGAATCAAATAAATTCATTTTTCATCTCTTGACTGGTCCTATAATTTTGTCCAGGACTGTATGTATAGATGACCTAAAGCATCCGATTATACTTATTAGGTTGGAAGGAAAATGTTAGCACCCAGAGTGATATAGCAATTGTTTCCCATTGAAAATAAATTCGAGTAAATATTTATTTATTTATTTATTTAAAGGTGTTGTAATAATGCCCAACAGGGACCAATATGATCAACGACCGACTAGTTAGATCCTTGTGGGCAAAAAAGAAAAAAAAAACAAAAAAAAAATTATAAAAACTTATTAAGTTAGTAAAAAAGTTAAACAAAATATAAATAAAAGCAATATGTAAAATAGTTTCAAAAAATCAGTAAAGAAACTTTAGCTATAAAGTGAATTAACCCAACAAAATCCTTCAATTGAAGTAGCTCACTTGATTAAAATAGACAATACAGAGAACAAGGTCTTCAAGATATTATACAAGGTGTCTCAAAGTTTTAGGGTCAAAAGTCTATAGATAGTAAAGTCCTCTAAGCTGAATATCTTGAATAGGGAACTAATGGTCGGAAATGCATATTTCAGGCGCCACGAGATTTTGTTGTCCGCAGGCGGCTGTGTCTGCAACATGAACCGTGCGGCCTGGTCACTTTGATGTTGATGTCCACGAGCACCTGAACAACAGATTCCCTAATCATTGGACTGGAGGGGGAGGCAATCCTCTGGATTTTTTCCTATGTCGGCACAACAAGTCGTTGGTGTATGAAGCCTCAGTAGAATCTGTTGCGATATTGCTTGCCAGGGTTCGAGCTGCCTGTCTCCATGTGCAATAGAACCCAGGGATATTTGAAGGACTACGGCAAAATTTCAAGCCGTTGTAATGCTTGTTCGCATTGAGACTGCTGATCGCCAGTTTGAACACTTGCTCTGAGCTGTAAATTGTTGTTATAAATTGTTGTTTGCTCTGAAAACGAAAGCTGCGCTTAAAGACTTTCCTCACACGTATTACTCGTTCAAGCAAGCAAACAAGAAAATAAACAAGAAAACAGCAAGCAAGAAAATAAACAAGAAAGCAGCAAGTTTAGAAGTTTACAGGATGTCCAAGGAGGAGAGGTCAATATCTCGTGTGGTTATAGAATGTTATTTTAAGCCAAAACGTTTACATAAGCATGTAGTCTTTTATCTATGGTTTCTAAGATACAGCTATTGGCTAAATATTGAATAATTTAAAATAAATAATTTAATTGATCGCGATGGAACAGTTTCTTGGTCACCAAAATCACCTGACCTCACTCCCTTGGATTTCTGCTTGTAGGGTTGGTTAAAGTTTGGGGTTTATAAAACTACAGTCAATACACGAGACGAGCTTATTCTAAGATGCTGCGGTCGAAATAAGAGAACCTGAAGATGCCTTCTGGCGCGCAATTCGCCACGTTCTCACAAGAATTGAAAAATGCATCGAAATACGTGGCGAAATATATGAAAATTTGTTATGATAAATTTATTAAATTTTTATGTAATAAAATAAAAACCATATTAGAAACTTCATAATTTTAATTTCAAATAGCTGAATCTCGGAAACCATCAATAAAAGACTACATGTTTGCATAAACTTTTTGACTTACAATAACTCATTCTATACCTATACGAAATATTGACCTTTCCTCCCGGGGCACCCTATTTAGATGGATGCCCATATCGGATGGGTCGATATAGGAAATTAGGGTTATTAAAGGATGGGTGTTTTAATATCTGTTGATAAGAATCGAATTCTCTTTCCGGTTGAAGGTTACAAGGGCGCTGTTATTATAATTATTCACTGCTGTGGATTGAGTGCGTTGAGGAAGATGACTCACGCCACACAAGCAGACGAAGGAAATAAAAAACGCAACCGTCTCGACCGATAGATGAAGAAACAAACATAAATAAGAAT
>JAHWFO010072354.1:953435-985835 GCA_023313115.1 Rhysida immarginata
GGGGGACTTTGGTCTGACCCATTTGCCGATTGACCATAGCTGGTGTTCCAGCAGTTGGTGACAGCCTCTGGTTCGTTTATCCCCAGCAGCTCTTCCATCATGAAACCCCCCGTGCTTCGGAGGGCACGTTAAGCCGTCGGTCGTTATTAATGGGATGGCAGTAGGAGTAGGTGCCGCAGATTATCGCTTGCGATAATCTACCCTCTGTACCAGATAAGATAAGATACCACTTTTAGATAAAAACTGTGGATCATTTTTCCAAAGACTGTTAATAACTTCTTGATATCGCACCTTTCGAGAATTCAATGAGCAGCTTCGTTGTTTCAATAGTGGCTCCAGCTAACCCAGCGTTTTTCTATCTTTTGTTCGTGTATAGATTTTTTAGGTCGCGAAATGTTAGAAAAGTTATATAAACGCTAAAAATAATCCAAATCAGAGGCAGACAGGAATCCAAATCAGACCTAATATTGAGTCGCCGTACAAACAAATTTATTGGATCGTACTCTAAAAAGGTCGAGAAACGCTGAGCACCTTAAACAATCAGTCCTTTTTCGCAGTCACTTAGGCCCTTCTTTTTCCACATGCTGATCAAGTTCTGTGATTAGTCTAATCCAACGCCTTCTTAAGTACACGCTTGAATCACATGACCTCAAACTGTTTTGCATAAAAACGAATTAAAACAAATTTACAGAGGTTTTACTCGTGGAAAATAGTCCATTGTGCGTAGATATTCACTCTTTAGTCTTACACTGTTTCTTTAGCCCACGTGGCTCCAATTTCACGGACTGTAGAAACTCTAGTGGAAAGTACGTTTTAGAAATTCATTTTCTCCTAGTGGAATCGAGAATGGAGGAGACAAAAAACAGAGGAAGGTTGGAATTGACCTGAAATCACTCGTTCGAAACACTGTAAACAGAGGAAGTGAATTCCTCTTGACATTGTAGGCTTAATTCTAAAGGAATGCAGGAAGGGAACAATAGGCGTTGGGCTTCTCGTGAGAAATCATAAGGAAAATTGGACAGAGACAATAGTCGGGTATACTGTAGAAGCCCATTAATCCGGAGTTATTTTAGAGTTTTACTCTTGCTTCTTTAACAACTATTGGAATTATAGTATAAAAGAGGATCTTTAAAAGCCATGTTAAACAAGCACGTTCTTAGGATGAAAGACGAAGAGCTTTATGGGAACTGCGATGATGGAATGGACAAGAGAAGAAGAAGAAGAAGAAAGCTTAATGGGCGTATGCTCTAAATGAGCGTCCATTCAATCGTTTTCTCGAACGATTTCAATTTGCCCATCAAAGATGAAAGTTTCTCTTTTCTTTCCTTGGGTAATCGTTTCTAAAAACCCAATTGAACGGTTTCCTGCGACGACTCCGTTCCAAGGTCGACAACAAACTACTTTAAAAGGGGACAAAAGACACCGATTCGGGCGGGACACCCTTGCAAAACTTCCATCACCCGACAGTCAATGAAACGAAAAGGAAACTCAGTCTTTCACATGAGCCGACCGAGAGATGGTGATTCACGGACACGAGAAAAGGTCACGCGACGCAAAACATATAACTACATGCGAGTGGATTTTTTAATATTTTATTTGTATTGCGCATTTATTAAAGAAAACTTTAATTTTATGAAATTAATTTTTATTTTTTATTAGTTTTAATTTTTAAGTTTTATAATATTTGATTAAGACGTGCGCTTTTAATTTGTATGTAATCAACATTGCTTTTATACCAAATAATGGAGAGCAACCATGGACATAGATACGAGGCATGTTTTTTAAGTAAGTACCGTTTTGGAATTAAAAAAAGACGTGCAAAGATATCGCGATAATTTTATTTTTACATGAAAGCCTGTACCTTAATCTACTTTTCTACATAATTTCCGTGAATATTGAGGCACTTGTCATAACGTGGCACCAGTTTTTGAATACCCTCCTCATAAAATTCTGCCGCCTGACTTGTTAACCACTGTATCACAAATGTTTTGACTTCGTTATCGTCTTGAAGACGCTGACCACCCAGGTGTTTCTTCAAGTGCATGAACAAATGGTAGTCGCTGGGCGCCAGATCAGGGCTGTATGGAGGATGATCTAGAGTTTTCCATTTAAAAGATTTGATGAGATCTTTGGTCCGATTAGCCACATGTGGACGGGCATTGTCATGCAGCAAAACGATACCCTTACTCAACTTGCCACGTCTTTTGTTCTGGATTGCACGACGCAGATTGTTCAATGTCTCACAATAAGACGCTGCATTGATTGTCTCATTACGAGGCAGAAACTCCACTAGCAATACTCCTTTTCTGTCCCAAAAAACTGTGCACATGATTTTCCGGGCAGAAATTGTTTGCTTAAACTTCACTTTTTTGGGTGATGATGAATGTCGCCATTCCATGGATTGTTGTTTCGATTCTGGTGTGACGTAGGCCACCCATGTTTCGTCACCAGTAACAATTTGGTCTAAAAAATCTTCACCTTCATTGTGGTACCGCTCAAGGAAAGTCAATGCACTGCCTAAACGTTGGGTTTTGTGCAAATCCGTCAACATTTTTGGAACCCAACGTGAACACAATTTCCGGTAATTCAAGTTCTCGGTCACAATGCGATACAAAACACTACGAGAATATTGAGGAAAGCAGTCGCACAATGATGAAATTGTAAAGCGTCTGTTTTCTCTCACCTTTTCGTCCACTTTCTGCACCAAATCTTCATTAACGACCGAAGGACGCCCACTCCGTTCTTCATCATGCACATTTGTGCGGCCATCTTTAAATGCTCTCACCCATTTCCTTACCATTCCATCACTCATAATGTTTTGTCCGTACACTTCACAGATCTCACGATGAATATCGATCGGTTTTACGCCTTTAGCACTAAGAAATCGTATAACAGCCCGTACTTCACAATCGGCGGGACTCACGATTGTCGGAGGCATCTTAAACACTCAGTAAACAACGTATACAATGAAGAATCAGACTGTAATGGCGTCAGTGCGTAGACAAGAGATGTAGTTAACCAGCGCGCATGCGCGGAACGCCGACCGTAGCGCTGTGGCGGCGGAATCGTAAAACGGTACTTACTTAAAAAACATGCCTCGTATAATTTTTCGATAAGTGGGGTCCACGGAGTTCGAAATCATAAGTTTTATCGTTATACCAAAGAAGATGTTGATATTAAGAGGGAAGTGGAACTCCTAAACCCCTCCCTACCTATCTATGAGTGCAACTAGTATGTTTTCTGTATTGACTCTGAAGTAAGTAAAAGCGAGTTCAATGAGTTTACAACGAACAACGGTACTGAATTGAAGAAGTATAAAGGTACATGTATCTTAGACAGGAAAACACTGTGGCCAAAATCAACAAACGGTTCAGAATAGAATGGAGCATCTTCAGAAAAAATAGTTTAATCCTAAAATTTTCATTTAGTGTGCACTACCTGACAAGGAAAATTTTCATTTAGTGTGCACTACCTGAAAAGGAAAATTTTCATTTAGTGTGCACTACCAGTCCTCACTTATGGAGCAGAAACATGGACACTAAATTACAAATCACACACAAAGAAGCAAGAAACGATGTATACTAGTTACTACGAGGACGGACAAAAAACGGACTACTTGGATCCGAGAACAAATGAAAGTGTTTGATATCATAAGGTGGATACGATATCTGAAATGGAAATGGGCCGAACATATTTCTTTCTGGTACCCACGTAATGCTAAAAGACCACGACAACGCCTCCAATTAAGATTCGAAACTGGTGGGCGTCAATTGGAAAACAAAGTCCAGAACAAAGCACATTGGAATATCTGGACGAGACCTACATCCAGTAGTGGATTGATAAACTTTGAATATGATGATGATGGTGGTGGTGATGCATACATGCACACACATCCAGCTTTAATAGCATATAAGTCCCTTTGGTTATAGTTTGTTATACTGTGTAATAAACTCTATTCACTCCAGAACTTTGCTGAACATAATATTTTTTTATATTTAAACAAGATTAAACAGAGTATAAAAAACCGACTTTGATGAAACTTTCACTATCACCTAGCTATATCAGTCCATTTCTTGAAAACTACTGAACCGATTTTGATGAAACTTGGACTGTTCCCTAATTTGGAAGATACTTAATCCAATAAAAAAACAAATATTGTAATTCGATTTCTAATTTCTAAGAAATACGTGGACAAACATACATACATACACACACTTATGAAATTTGGCACACCTGATTAGAGGCCCAATAGACTAACATATACGAATATTGTGCAATCCCAACAATATTACATACATACGCGTCGAATTGATAACCTTTTTTTGAAGTCGGTTAAGAAATTATCATAAGAAGCACGCTCCTGGCCTTTTGTTTCGCATCGGTCTCCTCGTCTATATATATAAAGAAGGATGTTTGATTGTTTGTTTGTTTGCGAGTTTGTTTGTTTGTTTGTTTTTTATACAAATCTACAGTTTTATTCCGTTCTTGATAAAATTTCGCATACATGACCTTCAAAGCATGAGGAAGGTCACTGTCTACCTCAGATTTCGAAAAAATAATAATTATTGATAAAAAATCGATATTCATGGTTATGGCAGGGCATATTAATGAGAAATATCTCATGACCAACAATGCAAGACAAAGTTTTTGCAACAGTAAGTATCAACAATTGTATCAACACGCAATTCACAGACACTTTGCACGGACCAACAATATATATCTCATAATAACAGAAGAAACACCTCTTATCCACAAAATATTTTGTGGATAAGAGGTGTTTCTTCTGTTATTATGTCGCTTTCCACAGTTATTCAACACGCAATGCACCAACACTATGCAAGGATCAACAATATATGTCTTATGACCAACAATGCAAGGCAAAGTTTGTGCAATATAGAATTCAATGCATAGAATTCCTGTTATTCAGGCTTTTCTTAGAAAAGAGAATTCTTAGTACTTAACAATTTCTTGAAAATCTTTAAAAATGATCAGTAACTGGAGATAATGAGTTAGCAGACTATTGAGAAAGAGTTGAAGACGATAGAGGAAGCACTCCTTTAGCTCCGTGCTGTATTGAGCAAATGGTAAGCAAGTAAATAGAAGAATCGGCGACCGCTAGACTACACAAAGTGATGAATGGCCAATTTTTGCTTCAAGACATCGAAAGAAAAAAGGAAATTGCAACAACATCTAAAGTAAGATTACGTGAGTAAAAAATTATTTAGTCTAGAAGGCATCCTTGGAGAGGTCCGTCCATTGTGAGCCTTTAAAAAATTTTTTTTCGATTAATCAAGTCCCGGTATATCACCTAGAATGGATTTTTTTCAGTGAAGAGGTAAATTCCTGTCTTTCGGATTTTTCTTAGAACGGATAGTCCCTTCGCTCTATATTGTAGTGATTGAGTTATTATTTAACCAATTTGGAGGTTTAATTTAGCTTTTTGAGGTTGTTCTGTTTACCTACAACGTGTGATTGCAGTTTGTACCCTATAATACGATAAAATTTTAAATTTTCCTAATTTTTTTAAATAGTATACTATTACAAAGCCTATCAATTTTAAAATCAGAAATCACACAATCAGATTTATGCTGTCACTTTAACTCCATGCCAAGCGTATCTAAAGTGAAACAATGTATGTAGAGGAAGCAAATAAACAAATCGCAAAGGAAATTTCGAGACATTTACGACCTAGAATGATAATTTATTGCTTATAAATTAGTTTTTTTAATAGTTGTAAACTTGGATAAAAAAATTACTAACACATTTTTTTCATCTTGTAATAAATAGGAAGTCAAATGTATACACTTATAATAGATTAGTCATAGGAAACGTCGTCCCTTGTTTATTTAGTAATTAAAAATAATTAAAGAATAATTAAAATTAGTATAAAAAATTTAAGAAATTAATTTAAAATTAAAACTTTATAATATAACAAATTTAAAAGTGATTTAGATCTTCCACCAAAATAATAATTAAAACAAGCTGAGAATGAACACGCTATCATTATCAAAACGAACTTAAAAAGTTTATATCTCCGTAATGATCGGTCCAATTTTGAAATTTTTTTTCAAATTTATACTTAAATGTAGATAGTATCGGCTGTCGTTTTTAAAGATATTGTATATCGATTATCGATAATTATGATTTTTCGATAGTATCCGTCGGAATATTGATCACTTGTCAATTATTGATTTTATGTAAACTTGTAAACTGTTTTGGCTCCATTTTGCTGTGACTCGCCATTTCCGAGATATAGTATATTTTGGCAATTCGAATTTTGGCCGATATCTCGAGAACTTCTGTTCCCACAGAAATTTTAACCCGAAATTCGTAATCAACAGTGAAAGTCGCATTCACTCACAGGCGGAAATATAGAATTCAAAGAACTTACAAAGAATAACTTGAATAAGGATACAAAGTAACCATTGACTTACAAAGGTAAACACAAACTTATAAGACCAAAACAAAGAGAAAGCATATGAGAAGTAATCAATTCACACGCATAAAAAAATCAGTCACTGACCACATGAAAGTAGACGAAAAATGAGAATAGATTACTTGATATACGCTCGTATTATCAACGTACCTTATTAATTCTGTACAAAAAATCCCATGATAGTCAGAATTAAAGGTATCAACAAAATCATTGAGTTTGTTACACACGTATTTCTAAAATGTGTTTTTGAACATAGCAATTTTTTACATAATAAATATTTTGTAAATAATAATAATAATTAATTAATTAATATAATAAAATAGGAATAAATAATTACATGAATAATATGGAAATACAGTTGAGGGTAAACGTACTGACATATAATATTAACAACATTTGCTTCTCAACTTTAATGAAACATAATGAAAATAAAATGAAATAAATGGACAGAATAAAAATTGAAATGAAAGTATTTCAAGTAAATTTAGAATTTGAAATTTAATTTTTGCTAGAAAACAATTTCAATAGCATCAGGCTGCAAATACCAAGGTACTTATCTTGTAACCAGAATTTTGGAGAATTATTTGTACTATATTATTTTACGATAATTAACAATATCTGTAATTGCTATGATTAAATGACATTGCCACAAGCTTTAACTATTAGTACTTAGAAATGTTCACTTTTAATTTCAAATTATTAAAAATACTTTAGAAATTTCTCTTTGCTGTTATTTAAATTTGGGAAATTGTTTTATAACAATTAATTGTTTTTTTATTTGTGGATTTTTTTTCATAGATTTTATACATTTGAATCTTGTACCTTGAGTGAAGAGTGGATAGACTTCATTGTCGGCACGAACGTCTTACAAGAACACTTATGTAAGAATAAATCTTTTTGGAAAACAAGACGGTAATTAACTCTCATTTTTAATGATAACTTATGATGATAGGGTTGAGATTCATAAATAAATGTTAGAAGAAGAACCGAATTCCAAATCGACCGGAAGAATGCTGCTGTCGATGGGTATTATCTCTGGCAAGGTAACAAAAAAAAAAACAAAAAACGCTATATAAGGTGGTTCTTTCTTTATTCCCTGAAAAAAACGCTTTGTGGTGAGAAGCCATTCTGTTTTTATAAATGAACAAAAGTTTTACGTCTAGAAGGCCGTAACAAAGTATAACACACCGTGTGTGTCTATCTCTTTAAATAGGAACGAAATGCGATTTGAGCAAAACCTAAAAGGAAGCCGACGTCAGTGTCCGGACTCATTGTTTACACCCGAGTGTGTGTATATAGATGTGTATATTTAGCTCGAGGTTGAGACTTGAGCGTTTAAAGGTCGCCACTTCAAACGGCCCTCGAAATTGCAATTCAGCTGCCAACGAGGAAATATTCATTGAGAAGATGTCGAGTAATGAACGAAAGCACGTGAGCTCGGTGGCACCAATCATGGCGAAACGAAAACAATAATAAGAAAGAAGTGCAGTTGAAAAAAAAATAAAAAATTAAAAAGAACTTCCGGTGAGAGCTTTCTCGGAGAAAAAAAAGCGAAAACTTGGTTTTTTGTTGTTAGCTCTGAGTTACAAATTGAAGTCTTCAATACCGAGAAATTAGAGTCTTATGAGAAATCTTGTGATTTGTTTTTATTTATTCTCATAAGAAATTAATTGCTTTGGTGTGTATTAATTTAGAAATTTCTTCGGACTTAAAGATACCATGTTCGTAATCGGGTAATAAAATCTGGAAAGTTCTCGCTTTATATATTTCCCGCAACATGTCACAATTTTATTCCTTAGGGGCTTGTCTCTATTTCTTTTTTTAACCCTTGCATTGTTGAACGGTTTTAGACACATCGCCCGAGCTACATGGTAGTGAGTAATATGGCTTAGTTTGCTGTATAGAGCTGTTGCTTAGTTTTACCATGCCTGCCTACATATATCATTTATATTTTCGATACCTTTAACATAGAAAGTTGAAATTTAACATGTAGAGAATCCTAAGCACTATTTAGCTTAAGCCGGATTGGTGCTAATGGGGTCGGAATTATGAGAGTCCATGTTTCCGGTACTTCCTTGTATCCTAGGAAGGTTTAATATCTTGTTTTGTTGGCAATGGTATTATGTACAGCATTTTTAACCTTTTTTTTCATTCATGAAAGAATTTTTAATTAAAAAGTTCCTGTACACAACTATGTAAGAAGAACACCAAAGTTAGTATCAAATTGTTGAAAAGCTGGAAGAAATAGCTTGGCTTGCAACTACCATCCCGTTGCAAATTGTTTCTCATTGTCGCATGAAGTTGAAAGAAGACAAATAAAATTCATGGTGCTGATACGAACATCGGAACTGACATGGTGGTTAACTTAGAATGTGATTATTAATAATAATAAAATTATTTTAAAAATTTTTCTTTACGTCTCTTAAAGGATTTCCTTGTGGACTTCCTCTCCTTAGTGCGAATTGGTTTTCGATGTGACTCATGACGACGGACGGACGCATGATTACAGCTCACAATGGGAATGGCGCTTACAAACTCACACGATGGACGATGATTTCATCTTATTCAGAACAATTAACCAATGTTATCATATGACGATTAAGTGGTCACGGTATCTAATCTCGCACGCAAAATCTCTAAATTGTCGAAAATTAGAAATACAAATTTGTAGTTTATATCTGAGTGCACGCGTACGAATGCATGTTTGTTTCAGTAAAAAAAAAAAATTCAAGCAAATTTAATCAGGACGATCAATTGAATAACTCATAGGCAACTCGTCATTATACTTCATTCATGAAAATCATTACATCTGTCGTGGGTTGTCGTAGATTTTATTTGTCGATCGATTTGTCATCAATTTTGAATATTTAAGTCTATAGGTATAATAAAAATTATCTAAATAAATTATTCATAAATTTAAAAGCTGGAATTCGCTTTGAAGCATGTTTCAACTGTGCCATCAACTGTCTATAAGAACATTTTTTCTGGAAGAGAAATTGCTATTTTGAGAAAAAAGTTTTCTATATGCCTATGATGTGATTTAGAAATATATATCTTTCCTCGCTGGAAACATTGAATTAATAAATAAATTGTTGAATTATTTATAAATAAATAAATAAATAAATAAATAACACAAATTGTTATTTCATGTCTTTTATAGATGAATTGAGCAAAAATAGAATCAACAGGTTTTTGTTAAAATTTTTATTGACGTGTACTTATTAGAAACTGCAATAAATTAGATTTTTGTCAAAAGAACGTGTTGGTGTTTAAGCTCTTTAAGTTCTAAACTAGTAACTGCATCTAAAATATTGGTCGTAATTTGTTCTATAGTCGAAACGGTCTGCCCTGTTCTCAAATAATATTGTTGAAAATAAACGCTTCTCGGTATATTTTATTTATTTATTTATTTATTTATTTATTTAAAATATTTCTTACCTCTTACCTGTCTACCTTCCCTTCTATCAACAAATCTTCGTTAGAAAAATCCTAATCTTTTCATGGTAAACAAGCCTACTTTGGAAATTTTCGCTAAATTTTAACAAACTGAATGTTCAATTTTCTAGCTGCTGCAGTCATCATATTAGCCATTTGTTTTTGCTCTTTTAGAAGTTTCTAGAAAATATCCTGCGAAATGTCTATGGGAAGCCGCCTTTTTTTTAATATATATCTAATCTAAGAAATATATATAAATAGTTTACTTTATCTATGGATAGCAACAAAGAAGGAACCAAAGGAGAGTCACACCGCGCGTCCACAACATAAAATTTATTAACTTGTATACGTAATACGGGCGCTACGCGTCCATTTTTCAAGTGTCTTGTTGAAAAGAGAATGAAAAGAAAAATTCCGCGACCTGTACTCAAACCAGGGACCATGCCCTTCGTTGGCACCGCTCTTACCACTTGAGCTGATATGAACATGAACCCCCAAGCTGTTACAATATGTCCATCAGCAGATCAGGCCCCCGACTAGCAAATCGGGAATCCTCCTTACCCTTAGACCATCTCAACTCAAATTGATGGAATTCAACTCAAAGAGAAGATAATATAACTGAAGAAGCCCTTCAAACAGGTCATAATGATAAACTTATGATAAACTTACTTAAAAACTTAAACATCCCTGATATAATTAAAATAAGACAATTTGTTTGTTTGTAGTACGTTAGGCATATAAGAATTCATAATGACGGATACTTAAGAAACATCCCTCCGTTGCATCCATAGTAGTCTTAATCTTAGGTAGTATATCATTCTAAGTCGATAAGATGATACGTATATGGAAATTTGTTGAACAAATAATTTGAAACAAAAGTCTTAATCTTGTAGAATTTTTTTAATTTGTTATTGTTTTTCTTTTCTTTCTTTTTTTTTTTTTTTTTTTTTTTAACTAGTAGCACCTTCCGGTCTACCTACTTCATTACGACTTTGCTCACTGAAATCATGAGTGTGACGGGCCCAAATGTGTATATAACATATTCTAAGTTATATATAAAATTTGATTTACCATTTAAGAAAAGATGTTCGTGGACTACCGATTAAATACAGCCAGCTTCCTCTCAAATGTCTTTAATACCCCAAAACCTTTTTATACCCTTTAACGAACTCTGCCAAGCTACATAACTATTTTAATTATGTAATTTTTAAAGATCTATAAAGTCCTGTCATTCTGTAAGTCTTTAGTTGAAAATTCTAGATGATCTAAAAATCTTCATGAATCAGTCTTCCACAATTTTTCTAAATTTGTAAATTTCCTTCTGATGTTTATTTTTTTATTTATAACATTATGAAGTTTTACGTTGACCGAATCCATTTATTGAACTGTTTTCATTCGAGATGAAATATAAAGTGATTGGTATGTAAATAATTTTATTTGGCAACAATTCATTAAAGAGCAAAGCAATCCCCCAATTTGGAAGAGTCCATCAACGGGATTTTATTTATTCATTTTTTTTGTTAGTTGGTTAAAGAGATTTGTACGTCATTTTAAAATTTTTTTTATCCTTTAATTTGTATAATCTTTGTTGTTCTGTGAGCATTACTCTCCGTTGAACGGATTTTAATTATTCAATATCGGAAACTTCCAATGCAGTTTGATAGAAACAATTAAATTTTCTTTTTAAATTATTTAATATTTAGAAATCAAAATAATTTCTTATTAATGCTTTAAAATTGACTTTAGTAATAATTTAAACATATAAATATAAAAAATCTCGTTGTTTAATTACAATTGCGTGGTTCATTGAGGGAGGGATATGAGATTAAGCAAAGTTTTTAATCTGTGCTTAGGATTACGCAAGCACGGTTTACTTAATCCCAACATATGGTTTAATAGCATTACATAAGATTAATGAGAGGAGGTTTGTATTGTTATTAACCAAGAATCGATGTCAAACATGATGATGACAGAGAGATACACGTGGATCAAATCTGAACAACACACGGTGAGTAACCTTTGTGTTGTTCCTGTGAAAATTGAACTCGGTGTCGAGTTTCGCAATCATTAATTTATTATTACTTCTTGTATACTTCAGAATTGTTATGCTTTGCTGTTTGATATTAAGTAAACAGATTAATAAACATTAAACTAAGGTATCCAGGATATAAATAGTATGTACGCATTTTATTGTTTTATGCACTCATTGTAAAAATGTTTTAATCAAATTAAAATTGCTATCAACTTTATTCAACCTTTCGTTAAAAAATATTAAATGAATAAAAATTATTTTCTTCGATGACGTAACGGTGGGAGCATGTGACGCTGCCTTCCTCAGACTTCATTCATTAGCAAATATTCGTCGCCTCCGTGTGAGCCTATTTTCGGACTGAGCAACTATTACCGTTGAGAATAAGTTATTATTAGTAAGGTGAGCTAGTTAGTTAATTAGGGATTATTAGTAGGAGTAATGGGAGAGAAAAAGCAGTGACGGTAGTCGTGTTGATAATATCAGTCGCTATTTATGTAGTATAGACAAGTAAAACAGTTTTATTGCTTTTGAATAGACAACAACGACGATGAGCCCTTGATACATGAAGGACTGGGGATTTGGAAGTCTTCCCAGAAATAGTTGATCTGTAATTACATTAAATCGTCCCGACTCTGATTAGATTTGTTGTTGTTATTGTTGTATTTTTTTCCTTCTTGTCAGGAGTCTGTTAGAAGCCTAACTCGAACTGTAACACCCACATAAAGGATTAGTTTGTGATGGTTCTAAGAAACCTTAATGGCGTAGTGTTTCACTTTTGATAATTAGATCGTTTATCTTATGTCATTTGTTTACTAAGAAACGTCCAATTAAGCCTCAACTCAATGCGAAGTTTGTGTGGGGACAGGATTTCCAAGTTAGATTAAAATGTCTTCAGTATGTTGGTAAAAATGTTCATTAAAATTATAAAATTAAAGAAACTAGAGAAATTCTAGCGAGGTATTATTTTAAAATTTTTTTTTGTATTCAGTTAAATCCAAAGTTTGTAAAGTGGAAGTTTTTGTCATCTATCATGTCGAATTTTAGAAGTTTTTAATTGGTTTACATAAAATGATTTTGAAACTGATACTACATTGAAACTGATCAAGATGAGTATGATAAGAAAGAAATTAAATTAAAAATGTAAAAAAAAGCCCATAAGTACAGCGATCATAAGAAATTTAATTTTTATTACAAAATTCAAAATAGCATTTGCATTACGAAGTTTTTAAATCCGATTTGGAGTCCCAGCTGATTGAAAAAGTAATTCCGAGAATATTAAAAAAAGTTCGTTCTAAGTAACGGCTGACATTTGAAGAATTTGCGACATCCACTTAAGCAACTGATTCATTTTCTTAATTATAAGTTAGTCATAAAAATTCCAACATAATAAAACCTTCCAACGACCTTCTTATCTTGTAAACAACTTTCTCTGATTACACCTTCAACCCATAGTAAGATAAAGCATCCTCTGATCAACACTAGATAGGTCTTTAGTGACATCAAGATAATGGATTCGATCAGCTGATTGGCTGACACTTCATTCCATTCAAGGTTTTCATTCACCTTTTAGGAAATGAATGGAAGCCAATGTGATCCACCTCAGTTGGTCTGTATCGCAAGTTACATGTATATGAATAATAAATAATTCTTACGAAGATTACACAAAAATATTTTAGAGAAACCCTGATGATTAAATAAAAGAGCAATTAACCTAACTGTTATCCATTGATTGTATTATTATTATTATTATTATTATTATTATTATTATTATAAAATTGGATATTTGATTTAGTCACATGCTGAAGAAGATGAGACAATCTCTTTTGCAATTGCATTGCTGTCGCCGTTTACAAATAGACGTTTTTACGCAACCATTGTTTACTGCTGAAAACATATTATGCATACTTATATAAAGAAAAGAAACAAAACCTTCGACAATCCAAGAACATCGCTTAACTTGACTAACGATGTAATTTAGGAAATCATCTGGAGTAATCGGTGGGACTTGCTATTTTCGTTCCTTCGAATTCTATTTTGGCTAATCGTTGTATCACTAAGCGAGGCTTTCCTTGATTATTCACTTCGCTGGGCGTGTTTTCCATGTAAATCTGAATGTTCTCATTCTGTTTAGAACTCGTATCCATGCTTTTAAAAGATTAAGCTTTATTGGTAATACTAATGGTATAATGCCAAAAACTATGAACAAACGGTAGTAACAAACAAAATAAGAAGAGAAACCACAATTCTACAAATGAGTTTATTTGAAAGTTCTACTTTATTTCTAATTGTAACCCCAGCGAACTTTCTTAATTATTCTCTACTTATTAATATTTTAGCCTCTGTTTCAAGTTCATTTTAATATTAAACTTTTTTGAATAACTTTTCATATGCATTGATTAAGAAAGGGAGTTTATATAATATTATTGATGAAATTTCGAAACTGTTCTGAATGAATATCTTGACTAGGGATGGGTTCGGTTACGTTTCCAAAAGAGATTTGGATTTCGGCGGTCTCTCAACGAGATTGTAGGAATTGTAGTTCACACATTTATTTAGAAAACCAAATTAAAACTTTAAAAATTTGAATTTATTTTAACAAAACTATTTTAATTGCTCTCAACTGGATTCATACATATATAGACAAGCTACTCAAAAGCATGATTTCTCAAGCTTTTCTTTGGTTAGTTTAATTTGTATACAGGGTGTTGCAGGGTAGAATCCTGGGAAGCCTACCTCGATTGCAGGGGCCGGCTCGACATCAAATGATAATTGGGTAATTTTATCAAAAACATGACAGTTTTGACGTTCACCTTCCCTCCCCGACTGTGGAAACTGCTGGCTGCTGCAGGCCACCTTCCTCTCCCTCCATTCTGCCAATCGACTGAGCCGGTCCCTGCAATCGAGCGGGTAGGCTTCCCGTTATACTGCCGTGTAGTTATCTGCAACACCCTGTACATCAGAAATATTCAGATAAAGACAATAATTAAAAAAACAGCACCCGATAAACATATCTCAGTCCTAATATATTTGTTATCCTTTCATATTATGAAAACTGTTATTTAAAAATTACAATTTTCAAACAAAAATATTTATAATTTTATCAAAAATATTTATTATCCTGTCAACAATTTAAACATTTATAATTCCATCAAAGTTTATATTTTTTCAACTATTAATCTTTTCTTTCGTAGTTATATATTTATGAATGGTTCTTAGTAATTTTTCCTCAACGTTATTACCAGTTTATTGAATACATCCGTCTGATTTGAATTTGTTATTTGCTTACTCTTTATTCTTCTGTAGCTTATATAAGTCTTGCTATTGCTGATTTGAATCCCATAAATTGGAAATTGATTATATGCCATCGTAATGGAAATATCCTCCATAAATTGATTTTTATTATTTTTATTATTATTATTATTATTATTATTATTTATAAATTGATTTTGTTGCAATTTTGGCGCCGATGATCAAACTGGCACAGAAATTTGAAACAGATAGTAATTTTTAATCTTGATAAATGTAATCATCTCACTTTTTATAAAATTAGGTGCACTTTCTTAATGAAGAATACCATGCTATTCAATTTCAAAGCAAACTTTTATTAATGTGTTCACTAAAATATAAATTTGAATCAAAGGGGTTCAGAAGAATGGCAATACGTATATTATTAATATATTTATTCTAGAAAAATACGGCGCACAAGTGACTCCATCATTTAATATAAATTTTGTTTTGTTAACAGTGGTATTACCAAAAGCTTGTCTTGGGAAATCGTTTTTATCTTCAATAGGAGTTTTGAAACAAAATCCGTCAAATCATTTTTGATTGATGACTCTGTTAGAATTAAATTTTAAATATAATGATACCATTATAATTATAATACGAAATATTAACCAGAATGTAATTCCAAAAATGAAACTTTGGAAAAGAATCTGCATACATTTATTTTTTTCCATTTAATAATAATAATTCAGGATGGTCGATTTAAGTGAAGACATTGAAATGTTTCAAAACCTACGCATCGGATCTGGTTCATTCAAACGTTTGGAATAAAATTTGTTCGTCTGGAAGGGACCTATCCAATGATACCAAAATGGAATAGGTGTGGGGTTAATTTTGTTATCATTGGGTAGGCCCCTTCGAGACGAACAAAATTTCATTCCAAACTATTTTTGATCCGAGATATTTTAATGTCTTCACTTAAATTTACCACCCTTTATACAGGCCAAATTCTTTTATTTTTTAAAATAAGTAAGTAAAGATACAGGATTTTTAATGAATTAACGTATGAGAGCGAGTCATTTTTGTCATATTTCATCACTCAGTCCCATTTACAGGGTGTTTCTGAATGTCTTTCAGGATACGTTCCAAGGACCAAAACAAGCAGAGAATGTCCTATGAAAATGGGGTCGAAACTCTTCTTTCTAGATTTATAACTGTTTGAAGGTGTCCTGTAGTAGAAGAAGAGTTCGACAATTCAAAGAACCGTTGAATATTCTGCCCCAGTACATTCGCAACTCTTCGTCAGCGGATTCTGGATGGCTGCAACATCATCCGTGATACATCTGGTATTTTCCAACGGGTTCACCAATCCAAGCGGAGGCTATTTTATACTGAAAAAATATTGCAACTCCTATACGTTTTAACGTTGATTTCGTCTACTTCAGGGCACGTTCTAACCGTTATAACTTTAGAAAGAAGCGTTTTCGACCGCATGTTCTTACGACATTTTCTGTTTGTTTTAGTCCCTGAACCTATCCTGAAAGCTTGTTCAGACCATTCAGAAACAACCTACATAATGATTTATTTGTAATATTATAACATTATATCGTATTTGAAATCGAATTCCACTGTAATGTTTCATAAATGAAAGTTATCAATGATAACTTATCACATATTTGGGGAAAAAGTCGTTTTCTAAGAATGGGCGAGGATTTATTTCGTGGATAATGACCCTGAATTTGCTTGCATTTCATAATTTAATATACACAATTTTAAGACTGTAATCATTAAATCTAAGAAGTCGTAGAATAAATTCATTATTCTGTTTAAAAAGAACAGAAAATTGACAGATTTTTTTTTAATATTAGGCCCAAAAAATGAAGGTGAGAAGTGAGCAGCAATTTTTGGCTCCACTGCCCAAAGAATCTTTTCAAGGTTTCGCTTTCAGATTTTTTTTCTTTTCCAAAGTTTCATATTATAATTAGATTTGGTAAAAAGCTAGAAGAGACTAGTGCAAATTCCTTAATTGGAATTTTGTAATATACAATATACCTTCTACCTTCAAAATATTCATCTGAACCTTCGACATTAAAGAGTCATCGATGATTCACAAGAAACATTTTTTAAATTAATACTTTGAAGAAGTTGTTGATTTATTCAGAAAACCCCATTACTATGTACGTAATAAAAAGAATTTAAATTCAAATGAGTGTGAAATTAAAATGAGAGATGATTCGATAGTTGTGTGTTATTGTTGTTGTCTCGTTGTTTATGTTGTCATTTTCTTGGGAAAACGATTACTCGAAGGGGCGACGTCATCGTCACGTGTTGCTCGTAGGTGGTGAAAACCCGCTCCCACTATAGACTGTGTATGTATGTCACTCTCCTTATCTTTTTAAAAGGTCACTTGATATGAGTCATTGTGAAAAAAGTCCGTTTTTCTTTTCCTCTCCGTTGTTGTTGTTGTTGCCATCGATTTAAGGATTAACCGAAACGTGGCGATGACGTCATCGCCTTTATAATAAGAAGTACGCGGCGTCAAGTGAGTCTTAACGGCCAAATGGCGTTGATGAGAGAATAGCTTGTTTTTTTCTTTTTTAAATTTTATTCGTAAATACCTTTTTATAACGTGTTTGTAGTGTGGAATAGGCTTTCTCTATCCAAGTAAGTCGTTGTAACGAAGTTTCTACCCACGCAGCGTACATTGGGGTGTGTCCAGATGGAATAAAAAGCGATTGCAGCCCTTAATATGGAAGAAACGAAGCCAGTGGTGTCGTTGGAAGGCAATTATAGAAACTGAACTCCAAAATAAACGTTCCACGAAACACGTTTACTCACTCGAAGCTGTAACAAAGCTCGCCATTGTAGTCAATAAAGGGTTAAGGTTTTTGCTCAACACACCCTTTGAATGGAAATGAATCTAAACGTTTTGAAAATTATTTCCGGCATTGTTTTCTTGTCTTTTGAGGTTAACAAAACCAAAATTAAATTCAAACTAGCTCCACGGGAATCTCCTTGTCAGAACCAATTAATTAAGAAATTCCTTGATTGTTAAATAAAAGTGAATAGACAGGAGTTTCATTGGATTTAAATTTACTTTTCAAAATTATATAAGACCACTCAAACAAATTTCCGTTATTAATATTTTTTTCTATAAGTTATTTGTTTTGATCGGTAATTCATAAAAACATAGTGATATGGGCAAAAGCAAAATAGAGGCCAATGAAGATTTACAAGGAAGCAATTATATATCCAGAATATAAAAAATACTCCAGATGAATAACGCCAATTGGATACTCCAAAAGATTCTAAGAAAACAAATGGCGACGACAGATGTGTATTTACTTAAGACCACAGAGGATACTGTTTACAATAATTGCTATTTATAATTTTTTATTGTTTATTTTACGAGGAAATTATTTTTTTATAATTAATTTTACAATAAATTAGTAATATATTTACAAAAAAATTCTTCACTCTATATTGTAACAATATTATTCTGTGGTAATACCATGATTCAAGAGTAAGGAGTTAGGTTGGAAACCAGGAATTTATATTAGAATAAATAGAGTTAAATTATACTGTTTGAAAGATCTTCATGAGACAGTAATAATGCCATACAAAATAAATTGACATTAATCTAATAAAATAAATATTTTAGAGATTTATAAATTTTTTCTTTTATTTTGAAGTAGAATTTTATTTTTATTTAGAATTTTTATAAATTTAAATATCACTGGTATCCTATTTGCTTTTTTTTTTAATTATCTTAATGAGACTTGATTTTTTTTATTGTTTGTCATCTTTAATCATGATAAGGTTAATCGATACAAAGGGGCTAGGCTAAACTATGACTGAATCAAAAGTATTATTATTAAAAAAATAAGTTACAGAGAAAGCAAAAAAAAAAATCAAACTTTATAACCATTGAACTGAGTTACAGTAAATTAGAACAATATAAAGAACCAGGAATGCACACTATAAAATCAAATTCGAAGGTAATAATAATCCGTGCAGAAAAGCCACTCTGTAGGTGTTTTCCTCAGCATGATGATGATGCTGTGTGTTCAACAAAATGAAGATTCTGAGGAGTGAGGAAAAAAAAATGTTATTTGTTTTACTTTCATATTATAATGAAATTATTAAACCTTTGATAAATATACTATTTGTTGTAACTAAATAATTTTCGATAATTAAATAATTTTTAAGTTTTCTAGATTAAACGTACAACCTTTTTGTAGATTTTTTTTTTGTAGAATAAAAATTCGGCATTCCAACATAGTTTCTGGAGATACTAACTTATTTTGTATGTTTAAATATAATAATAATAATAATAATAATAATAATAATAATAATAATAATTAATTAATTAATTAATTAATTTTTTTTCTTAATTTTTAATAATTTATTAGAATAACTTGATCAATTCAATATAAATCAGTCTAGCGGAGATAAATATCTGATCCACACAACTTGCCAAAAAATTACAACATTTAAAAGTTGATTTTTACATTAAACGTACAAAAACTAATGTAAAATAAAAATAAGTAAACAAAAAATAAATCAAAAAATTTATATATAAATTAACCAATAAGAAAAGCATCAACACACACAAGTTTTCTTTACTGACTCTTTTTCAAAACATTTAACATCGATACCCTTTCCACAGTCTAAAAGTAGTCAAACTGAAAATCCATTTGGGTGAAATATTAAAGAAAGTTGGCACATCATTATTCTTTCACGAAGACCTTAATTATTAATTTTTAACACTTTGTTCTCTTAAAGCCATCAAAATTCATTTCTAATCAAAAATGGACTATTATAAAAAATTTTCAAAAATAAAATATAATCTCCAAGATCTTGAACAGAAAAAAAATATTAAGTTGCTTCATTCGCATAAAAACTATTGTAAGTAATCATTTTAAAAATGTTTTGCTGTAATTTTTCTGTATGATCAAAACATGAGGAGAATTTATAAATTATTTCATATGAATTCTAGATTCACAAAAGGCAAAATAAATCAGTTTTCTTTTTAAAAAAAATCAAATAATAATAAACTTTTAAAACATTATTGAATCTTGCATATTTTTAAAAATCAGAAAAATAATATTAAAGCTATATAATTTTTGCATATTATTAAAATACCTATTTTTCAAATTAAAATCTCTATAAACTACTTACAATTATAATCTAAAAAAATATCTTGTAATATTTGTGATTGTAATAGAACGATCTTGCTATATATCCATTGTTTTCATATTTTTATGTAGGATCGTCTTATTACAATCATAAAAATGTTTTATTTTTATATTTTTATTGCAAATAGATGTACAAAGATTTGAATCTTGAAAAAATTAATTTATAGTAGAATTAAAATTGAAATTTTTAATCACGATTAAAAATTTGATATTGATTCATTTTTTTTTGTAGTAGTAATTAAAATTGTCATTTCTTTTCATTGTAATTATTTTCATTCCACTTTTAAGATGAGAAATAATACAATTCTTAAAAGTTTACTCAACTCAAGTTTATAAGAATTAAAAAAAATTGTAAGAAAAATATTATTTTTGGCTCCGAATTTAGGAAGAGTATTTTTTTTTTTAAATTCAGAGGGAATAAATAAAAATAATTCTTCCGTGACGAAGAAGAAATTCCAGCTGAAGTCATCAAAATAAAAATGACAAGGCGACTAAGAATAATAATTGGACGCCCGTGACATCACTGAGGAAAATCGGTTTCCTAAAACGATCTCTTTACCGCTGTTGGCAGTCCATATACCGACTGTGAGAGTGAAAAGAGAAGAAACGCATGTGACGTCACCTCAAGGCCTTTTACGATGAAGAGCCGCAGTGCTCCACGTCACATGCTCGTCGCTAAGGAAGCGTCTTCCGAGAAGATGTGTGGGAAATTGCGTTGTTCGTATTTGTGTTTTTTTTCGGATTTTCTTCTTCTGATTTTCTATGAGATTGAGCAAGGTAATTTGTGTGGGTGGTTTCTCGCTGCTATAAATACAACCAACGACCGATCTCCGCTATTTATAGAATCCGCCGACGCATCTTCATTTCTTTTGAAATATCTGCATCGATTTTAATTGAAACGCAGTTGATTATATTATTAACTTTGCTCATATAAACATTGGCTGGAGACCAATGACCCATGTCATAAGCAGATTTATTTCTTTTCTTTTTATAATTTCTCTTTCCACGCGAGTCGCCAAATGAATTGTGGGAAAGCAGAATGCTTCGCGGGAAATTTTTTTTTTCTCGAGTGCTACCGATTTGTTTGCAGAGCGCTCTTCCTCCCCGTCTTTCGACGCTGGCTACAAAGTATCCATTTTTCAAAAACGTAAACACGCACCGCACGTCACATGACCGATTGTTGCGCTTTGCCGCTTTCCAGGCGAAGCCGCCAAAAGCAAGAAAGCGCATTGTCGACCTGAAAATCGTTGGTTTTTGCTGGGAGTTCTTCGTGTCTTGCGATGTTTGTTGCCATGGCAACGGCTTCTTACCTTTGCTAAGAAGCCAGCGACTTCGTGATAACGCAATCCTTCGGGGAAGAAGGCACTCACGGGGTTTGCGAGATTGCGCGCGTCACCTTTTTCGCGGGATCTTGGCAGAAAGGAGAATGGACAGTTGCTGTGGGAACCGAAGCCGAATTTGCTGGGAAAAATAGTTTGCTTTAGGCCTATTTGGCACGCGCTCATTTCATTCATTTTCTCTGCGAATTTAATCAAACGCTTCTTTTCTTCCGCTGAAGGAGCCTTGTCGACATACATAACAGTAGTTAAAGAAACAATAAAGAGCGCCAAATTTTTTATTTCGTTCAAAGAAATTTTTTTTTAAATTCAACGTGTCAAGGTTCGCCATTAATCTTTGTTGAATAATTTTTTCTTTTTAAATTTCTACGCTTAAGAAATCCGATGTGCGGAGGTTTGTTTTATTTATAATCTTCTTTCTCGTCGTGCGTCCAATATTTCATTATTTTTAAAGAAAACTTCCATGGAAACGCTTCAATTCAAACGCTCGAATGTTTGTTTAATTCGAAATAACTCGCGTGGGCGAGAACGAATAGTTAAGATTACATTTGAAAGAACGTGTCCACTTTCATCAGAAATTAAGACAATAGTTGATATTCTGAATAAATTTTGTAAAAAAACAAAAAACAAAAATCAAACAAGTTTTCAATAGGACCTTAATAGAAATTTAAATCCACATTAACTCAAATATAAACCATATAAGCCATTAATATAGAAAAAAAAACTGATATTAAGTTTTAACAAAAAAACAAATGATATTAAATCAAAAATTGTCGTTTTTCTGAATAACTTCGTTTTAAGACGGCCCACCCAATTTTGATTAATAATTGTCTTATATTTGAAAAAAATAGGGTATACACGTCTTTATTATTTTTGTCCTTATTCAGAGTTATACAAATCGCCAAAGAAGATAATTAAGGAATTTGTTGAATAATCTAATTTTGGTATCCTGGCGTGGATTCTTACACGTGTGTAACGGTGAAAAGCGTTCAAATATCATTCACCTCTTGAATATCCTTAGTCAGGCGTGAAAGGACGATCGTAACTCAAATTATGTTATAATTAAAGCGACCAAGAAGAACGAGGTCCACGAAAGATTGAAAACTTTCGCAACAGCTTCTCCTCGTTAGGCCTATGACTTTTGTAATATCCTCCAGAAGTGTCGAGTTCGTATTTGAAGTTGAGGCTCTCATGTATGTTAGCTTTAGGTGTATTTTACATTCAAGTTAGATTAGCTTAGGTTTGGCTTAAAATTTAGCCTTTGAAGTAAATAATCTTATTGGAATTTAAAAATACTTTTCAAGAATATTTTTTCCACTTTCTTTTTTCTGGTTAAGATTCTAAATGTTACTCCGAAATTCCAAAATATCAGGTCGTTGCATAACAAATATCGGATTGCAGAGGTCATCTTTAATGGCCCTCTAGAAAGGACACCTTCACATGTGCTATTCGAAATAACCCCCATTGCAATCCAAACATTGTTGCCAACGATTTGGCAGCTTCTCGAGTCCTCTCCGATAGAATCCATGGTCACGGGACTCAATAAACTCCCGGAATGCGTTTTCGACGTCTGCTTGGGTTAAGAATGTTTTCCTCCGGAGAAAATTGTCCAGGCTCTGGAAAAGAAGGTAGTCGGTAGGGGAGAGGTCCGGAGAGTACGGGGGGGGGGGGTGGAAGCAGAGCCTGTAGCGCTAGCACGGTCGTTCGTGCAACGTGCGGACGCGCGTTGTCATGCAGCAGAAGGACGCCTTTGCGATGCACAAGTGCAGGTTGTTGCTGACAGTTTTGTGTGCATACGATGCAGTTCACGACAGTAGGTCGCAGCGGTGATCGTCTCCCCCTGCTGCAGGAAGCTGTAATGCACTACACCACGAATGTTCCACCAAACTGTAATCATGTGGGACCCATTTGTCCTGTTTTTTCATCTTGCCTAAGGTGTCTACTGACAGTCGACGCTGATACAGCATGATCCCCTGCAAGGTCCCCAACAGTTTTTGACGGGTCCTCTTCCACAGATCGCTTCAGATCAGCGTCATTCAACACGTTGGGCGGTCTGCCGCGTGGCTCATTGGCAGGTCCGTCACTCCCACCCGGAATTTTCGGAACCAATGTTGGACAGTACGTTCATTTATGGTACCTACACCGAATACCTTATTGATGTTTGTTTCGAGAGGCGTTGGATGCCGTCTGATTCAACCTATAGGGTCCAAACGCTATTAAATGTCATCGCAGACATGCAAATTTCAGGCAGCTGGTCGCTGATAGGTTTATCTCTGGGAATGTACCACTTTGTTATGGGCACTTGCTACTAAACGTGAAAACCGTGGTGAAACGCAGAACCCACCTCGAAATCCGACATTTGATATGCAACGACCTGATATTTCGAAATCCGTAATTTGCACTCTTAAAACTCGCACTGAAATATCTGTAGTATTTTATCAGCGTAAACGTGAGGAAAAAAATTTACTGAAAAATAAGAAAACTTTCTAAAAATTAATATTTTTTAATCATGAACCAATCATGGATGATGGTATAGTAAGTTGAGAAACTTCGGAACTTATAAACAATTTGTTTAATGAATTTAGTTTTAATTATTAACAATAACTTTTCAGTTCTTCTGGATCTTCTTCAAATATAAAAAGAACTACTCCAAATTCCATCTTATCGTATTTCAAAATGGAAATCATATTATCATATTGATCCGAAGAATTTCGAGTTAGGGATATCCAATTTGTAATTATTTTAAAAAGAAGCTCTACGTAAAAAAAGTCGATTCTAATTATTTTTTTAATAATAATAATAATTTTCAAGAATAATTCAGGAGCTCTCCATTAGATTACTGGTCTACTGTAATATTCTAATAAAATCACCGGTCACTATTCAAAAGTCTCCAAAAAGGTTTTCATCTAGGTATTAATCGACCTTTTTATCTGGTGGTTGTTTACCGTAGGTTAACTAGTATTTCCTCTTTACAGTGGTCAATGATTCTGATTCGAAGAGCCAGAGCTATAGGTAGGTCTTTCTATAGCGGACGCAGTCATTTGTTCTATCCATGCCAATGCATCTTTTGAGCAGTTTCTGCGATAAACGAATATACAAGGTGATTCAGAATTTGTTACAGAAGAATATGGTAGATAGATGTTACTAAAACATTTTTTATTAAGCAATGCGTGTCCTACACTTGTTCCAGTGGTTTGACTGTTTGCTATTGTCCGTTGGTTCATTGAAAGATGAGTCAGGTCTTGTGGGGACATCTGAAGACCCAAGTGTATGCCACACGTGTAAGTCATGTCGATGTTTTCTTCCAAGGATTAGTGACGCCTATAACACCATATGTACTACTTTGGCATATTTGAACGGGTGCGGCAGTTAATGCTTAAGCGATGCCAGTGTTGTGTATAAAGAATGGGGCGTCACTTCGAAGCACTTCTGTAATGCACACGTTATCAAACGTCATTGTTGTTTTACAGTGGGTGAAAAACCACGAAATTTGGCAAAAAACGTGTACACGCCAGTGGAAATCCGCACATTTCGGTGATTTTTGGGTGAAAGCTCAGTCATCAGAAAGTCAAGTCACTAACCTTTGCATGAATGGTTGCTGCAACTGAAGCAAGTGTAGCGCCATATCGGTGTGAGACAGGACACACATTGCTTATTAAAAAATGTTTGTTTTAGTACCCTATACCTACCATATTCTTCTGTAACATAAGTTCTGAATCATCCTGTATATCAGATAATAAAATTTTGGTGTTTTTTTGTAAAATACTGAAAACGATACATGATCATATTAAGTTCAAAAATTATTACGGTACAAATCTTTTATGGACGCCCCATAGAATTCCTATTGAGATTTGCCTTTTCTCAAAAGGTCTTCATAAATAGTAAAACAGAGTCCGCCATGAAAATTGTATATAAGATTTATGCATTTTTATTGCCTTCTTTGTTTTTTTAATCTACGATACATGGCCTTTAGGGAAATGAATTTTTCTTTCAACAAGACGACGCACCACTATACTCTCATCGAGACGTGCGGAATTTGCAAGGACTCTGTATGGGAAGAAGTGCAATTGCACGTTTCCTGGATAACACCTTTAGATTTTTACGTATATTGGACCTTATTGCATCGTAGAAAACAGGCTAAACTGGCAGCCCTTCGGGAAGAAATTGAAATAACATGTGGAGCAACCGGGTTGCTAAACCCTACTGGAGACTTTGACCAACGTTACTCAAGCAACAGTTCACTTTACTAGAAACTATCAAGGGGGGCAAATTTTGCACCCCCTCCCACGTAATCAAAGAACCTATATAAAATATTTGTTTTTTTTTGCTGAAAATAAATGTACACGGCGAAATTTTGAAGTATTGGTATTGGCTTTATTCAGCAAAGATGCAGCTAGTATTTGGTGCACTTTTCCATTATTTTTCTCATATGTATTTGACTTTTCATTACTTTTTATAATAAAGAAATATAGCAAACTAAAATAGGGTCATTCGTTTGTTTATCTCTTTCGTATTACTTATCTCAGAAGCAAAATTATTTATATTATATAAAAAAAACACTTTGGAATTAAATTTAACCCTAAAAGAGGTTAGAAAATGCTGTTTCGTTAATTTATCTAGCGAGATTGGTTTTGAGACGGCTCTTAAGAGATCTCCACGTGATTTCGTCACCCACGTGAACGCCTCTTTCGCGTTGCCAAGGAGGACGTCAAAATCAGCGTCACTCAGCTCCCTTCATGACGTCACTGCCAGTTGTTCGTACGTGCGATTGTAATGGTATTTTTCGGGATTAATTCGGAGGAACTATTTTGGAAATGACCGTTCGTTATAGCTTTAGCTACTAATGCATGTTAAGAGATTTTAAATAGACTAGTGGCAATGGATAGTGTTACACCCTGAAATAGTTTTTGCACGTTAATCAAATTTAATGGTAGTAATGAAATGAAGAGAGGATTCAAATGGAAAGTTTAAACATTTTTTTACTTCGTAATTTATTTAAAAAATAAAGTACACAATGACCTCAACATTCGACATTATCCCTATTGCATTCAATACAAGCGTGCCAGCTGCGATTTATGTCGAAGGTCCTACACAAAAATTCCAAACATACCTAATGTCCAGCTTCAAGAAATTTACTCCCAATGATTCGTGGCTATATACCTCGTGGTCATACATTGTTGCATCTGTCTGTTAAGTAGTGTCATTCGCACAATCCAGCAATCTATCTTAGTTGCAGTAAGAAAGGATGGTTAGATATAATAATAATCCCAGCTTACGGTTATCGAGTGGCTATTGTAGCGTATAGCACACATTAGATACTTCATTGTTGTAACCATGTTTGGAGGTTTCTGGTTCGATTCCAGGTCGCGGAATTTTTCTTTTGTTAAAAGTAAACAAAAGTCGTCATAAGGCAAAGAGATTGGCATTCTTCATATTCCTGCAACAAACGTTTGGCATTATTTATGACATTTTAAGCCTATCACCCAAAAACTTGTATGACGTGAAAACTTTAAACCTGTTTGATTGAAAACGTGGCTCTATAATACAACTTCAATCCAATTTATCTACCCGAAATATGAAAAAAGTAGACCTAATTTATACGATTCCGTTAAAGTGTTTCCATATGCACTAGTATTATTTTTACGGGTGAAACCAGGCATCTCTTAAAATTGAAGTAAAGTACCCACGTTTCTTCCACTTTTGTTACAAAATATCAGCGATAACTCGCTCCAGGTGTGCTGTTTTGCTTTTTGAGTATTTCACTCTGAGCTGCATGACTTTCTAGAAGGTTTTGAATGTCTTCTTCAGAAGTACTGAAGGATCATTTGCCGAATTTTGAGGGAGTCCTTTTTTTATTATTTTATTGTAAAGCTCAGTTTTTAAAACCAAATGCCTGCCCTATCATTGAGCTTCCACTTCTTTGATTGTTTAGCAATCTTTAGGACACTGTTTGGAGACAGTCTTGCTGTACCAAGTCCCCCGTATCCCAGTTGGTAAAGGCGACGAGCTAGATACCACTGAATCGCGGAATTTTTCCTTTCCTTTATCTTATTAACTCAGTTTTTATGTTAGCCTCCAGCTCGCGCTTATACCAATCACGATATTACCTTGTAACTTACCTATCTAATTGGCTATCATAATACACACACTCTGTATAAAAACCAGGCCTGGCCAGCTTGACGCTTTGTAGTCTAGTAGCCTCCGATGATGGCGTAATGCCGAAACGCGTAAGGCATAATAAACCACTTACTACCGTATCTTCTCTGACCGTTTTATTCCTTTAGATAATATGATACTCGACGTAGACCAACGTATGGACCTTACTCATTCTATCTTATATCAGAATTTAGTTTAAACTGTTATTGTTAATTTTAAGTTATTTTTGGCCAAATATACAGGTGGTGTTTCCTAGCGATGCTATTTCTTTGAAGGTATATGCTTTTCCCACAGTTGCTTTCTCTTGCTACTCGTTGTCAGTCGACATCTCCTATGACTCAATTCATAAAAATCAATTTTCTGCTTTGTTTAATGCGCAGCGGTAATCTAATTTAAGCTGCAAATTGTCTTAGGTCCAAGGAGGAGGGGACAGTGTTTGAAGGGGGTGGCGGCCATTTTTAAAAGCCACAGATGAATGAGACATTGGAAAAAAAAAATCTATTTATGTCTCCTTTCGTCGATTGTTGTTGTTTGTTGTTATTCTCGTTGTAACGTGAAAGAGGTCCGTCCTCGTGGAGTTCCGTTTGAGATGCCGCACGAAATGTCATCTCCTCAATTGGATCAACAAAAGGGAAGTGAAAATAGGATAACGCACCACGAGAACCACGGGGGGGGGGCCGAGGGATATATGATGAACTTCTCGGAAAAGGTTTTTCCTATTTTTCCTCCCGAGACCGTTTTAGACGATAGGTTTGTTTACGCGGACGTTAATGGAAATTTTCTCACTTTAATGCCTTTTTGGGATGCTCTTGAAAGGAAGGAGGGAAGAAATCCCCCGGATGACATTCTTAAGCGTTTGTACGTGATTTTCCACTTTCAATTACACGCCACCAATCACTGACATTCTCCCGAAAAACACCCTTTTCTGAAGTATGCCCAAAAGAGACACACGCAATGGGAAAAGCCGCAATGCTTTTTGAAGCTGTACGATCATGGCATGTCTTCTGATTCTGTATGTTTGGTTCCTAAACACTCCGTCACAATCTTTTATCAATGACTAGGTGGAACCCGCCAAAATTTGACGGCAAACAACTGTGTGGTTTCATGCACAATCAAGAACTTTGTTAGCATTAATAACAATTAATACAACAATTAACGACGATAACAATGATCAATGCGCATGCGCTGAAGTGTTTTTGCTCTTAAAAGAAAGTGCTTTGCGTTTTAATATATAGGATTTAACACCTGTTTTTGAATAAAATGTCCGGGATGAAATGATTGTGACGGAATGATCTGCTTTGGTGATGACAAGGATTAAAATATAAATCCTTTAGGCTTGCTAATATAAATATTAATACACAGGGATGGACAAAATAATGGACCACTTAGAAAAACATGAGTAGAGAGCAGGTCCGCCTTTTGCTTGCAAAATAGCTTGAAATGGACGCATACAACTCCTAATTGGACATTCAGCCACTCTTCGTGTAGACATATTCAAGTTCCTTCTGCAAGGCTGGAGGAGGGTAATCACCTCCCCTGACTCTGAATTGTACCACATACACATCTCCTGCGGTGGGAAATAATATGAATGTTAATTTATCTTAGCACAGGACATTTCAAATTGCTCGGCAGACTAGGTTTGTTCTCACGGCACCACTGCTATCTCCGGTTTGCATTGAATCGGGTCCATGAATATTTTGTTTGTCAAGTTTCCTTCGCAGCACCGTTTTTATGGAAATGGACTGCTGCAAATACAGATTGAGCTCTTCAAACACTTTCGTCGCTACGGTGTTCTTGTTGGTGCTGACAATCCTAATTAATGCCTCTGTCAGTCAGTTATCCCACGCTCCATTGTTTTATAGATGATGTTTTTCCCACTATTACTGTATGTAATCATGACTTTTGATATAGTGGCTCTCGATACTCGAAGTAATACAACCACTGGAAAAAAGTTTTCGTATCTCATTGACCACCTGTTCAATGTTCTGAAGAAGATTTATATCGAGTTGAAGATAACACATTATTATGTAAGATGTCCGCTATTACAAACAAGCGGAATTATTAGCAAATGTGTCATACATTACCCACACAATACATGTTGTTTGAAAGGTACCTGGAAAAAAATATTCGTATTTACATACAGAACATGCAATTCATTACTTAATAATATTTGGTAGCTCTGCCGTGGGCTTGTATTCGTCGCGGGACAGATGCTACAGTTTTTGATAGGTATTGGAATCAATTTCGGGCCAGCTTTGGATGATTGCCGCTTTAAGTTCCTCTTTGTTAGTGGGTTTCTTTTCATTAACCTTTTTTTCAAATAATACCACAGATTCTCGATCGGGTTGAGGTCGGGTGAATTTGGAATCCATTTCATCACTTCAATGTTTCTTTCTTTCAAATAGTTGGTGACGGATGCAGCTGTATGACATGACGCATTGCCATGCTGATAGATGGAATCGGCATCTCCGTATTGGATCTTCGATTGTAGGGATTAAGAAGGCATCTAGAAATGAGCAATATACAGATACATTCATTGTACCTTTCAAAATACATAATCCTCCTGGTCAACATGCATCCCCATATCACCAGAGACTGGGGGAATTTGGTTTTGAACTGTAGACAACTGGCATGAAACTTCTCCGTGGAGAGCCTCCACACGAATTTTCCAGCATCATCCATATCCAATGCATATGCGACATTCATCACTGAATGCTACACGAGCCCACGTGTCTTCCGTCCAGTCTCTATGCTGTTTGGCCCATGTCACCCGATCTCGGATGAGCTTCTTCGTAAGATTATAGCTTTATTGTAATGATATCTTATCTCATGAAGCCGGTTTCTTAAGGTGCGATCAGAAGAAACATGTACACCTGAGTTGGACCACTCTATGCTCATGTTCTTTGAAGGCATTCTTCTCATTGCCTTGCAGAGCGACCTCAATCTTCGATCATCCCTCTGTAACGTTGCTCGTGGACGTCCCGGTCGAGTTTGGGTTTGCACAGTTCCTCTATCCTGGATCTTCTTCCATATATAGATGATAGTAGTTCGAGGACAGTTCATCAATTCAGATACGTCCTTTTGGCTCTTTCCCCTTTGTACCTGCTCAATAATTGCTTGTTTAAACGTCTCACTATGATGTTTTTGTGGCGCCATGTTATTTCCCTTACTCAAATGAGTATTACCTATTTTTCACATTCATTGCGCATGAAAATTGTCAATACTTCTGAGTACTTCATGTTATCGTAGGAGAAGAAAATCTTTTAAAACAAAGTTGCAAGAATGGAAGGTAATACGAATATTTTTTCCAGGTACCTTTCAAATAACATGAACTGTGCGGGCAATGAATGACACAAATGATAATAGTTCCGCTTGCTTGTAATAGCGGACCTCTTACACTATAATGTATTATCTTCAACTCGAAGTAAACCTTCTTTATATATTGAAAATCTCTCGCGTTGTATTATTTTATTTAAAAACCACTAGTTAGAATTTGGAGAAATTCCAAAGGTAAACAGAGGGGGACGCCCTCTACAATTTGCCCAAATTTTACCTTGCTGTAATGCACCGAGAAAAAAAAATACGAATATTTTATCCAGAGGTTGTAGACGTTCCAGTCAGCTATTGACAACGGCAAACTGCGAACACTAGTGGAGTCTGACCCTCGTATAAGGGACGTGGCAGAGAAATTAGTTGTCCTCTTTTTGACAAATTCATGCCCCTTGCAAGCATTTGAAAAAGTAAGAAAGGCTGATAAGTGGTTTCCCCATGACCTCATTGACGAAAACCTGCCCTCGTTGGACATCCGATCAGATCTGGGTTATCTGTCTTATGTGAAAAACCATAGATTCCGAGGTTAACCTGAAATAGACAATTTTGCTCTGCTTAAAATGGAAATAGTTTGGAATGGGCCCATTTCATAATTACAAAAAGAAAAGGAAAGGAGAAATTCCGTGGCCTGGACTCGAACCGCTTTGACTCGAAGCCTTTCGCTTGCACCCTTCTTACCAATTGAGCTTCATGGAAGCTCTTATGGAAGTATTGTAAGAGCTTTGCGGTAGATCAATTGGTAAGAGCGATGCCAACGAAAGCCATGGTCCCTGGTTGGAGACTACAGAGGGAGACACTAGTTTCCACAAATATAGTTTTTGATAGGTAGTTATTTATATTTCGACAACTCAAATTCTTCTAGGAAAGTGGTAAAGTCCCTCTTTTGGGAAAATCTTGAGATCACGTACTTCCTTCGGAAGTGAAGTAAAGCCATTGGTCCCATATAGTCGTTTGCCGGCTTGCACGTTAAAGAACCTTTGCGAGGCAAAATTTGTGGCCCCTATAATGCCGCCCTGATGAGATCATATATTCCTTGAAAGGGACGTTAATACCAACCAAACCAAGCCAACCAACTCTTTTTTTGGTCTCCTGACATAACGTAAGTCAGGGCTGGATTTCCATTTTTTCCCCCCCGGGCCAAATGAAATCTTGTCCATCTTCTCAAACTTTTTCCACCCAAGGCCTGGGCAACTTTGGCCCTTGCCTAAAACCGGTCCTATCCAGAGTTCTCAACCCTTGAATTTTCTAATT
>JAHWFO010072354.1:985845-998793 GCA_023313115.1 Rhysida immarginata
CCGTATAAAGTCTTCCTAAAACTTCGTTCAATTTCGTTCAAATGTTGAGATCCTCAAGCATCCCAATACTTTTGTAAGGTGATGTGTCTCTGCAGTTCTAGAAAAACGGCCATTTATAAGATGATTCATATGCTGGATACAGTTTACCTATTTGAAAAATCCTCTGTTATACGATTTCAACATGTGTGAAGTATACAGTGACACTCAATAAGTAAATAGAAACCCTACTCTTCAATCATATATTTATTGCACAAAATTTGCTACACGTATTTCTTACACATGTACATCAGAACTTTGTTTCCGCGCCTTTTGACCCGATTGGGTATGGAATCAATGAGTTGGGTGATCTTGGTCTGTGGAATTTTGATATACTCGGTACGCAACATTCGAAAAGTTTTGCACGGGAAACAGGTTTTGTGAATGCTTTCTCAAGGCACTATCAAGCATACTCCAGACCTGGTGGACGGCATTAATATGGTAGTTTCTGGAAGCCATGTTGCGCCTGCCAAGTCTGCGTTTTTCGAACAGTGTGACAAGGAGCACCGTCCTCAATGAAGAAAATGGATGTTTTGTCAAGAATCCCGCTGGAAAATATTGGCAAAAGACCCTTCTCCAATATGGCGATGTATTTTTCTGCATTAATGTAACTCACAATCTACGAGCTCTGATCGCCCGGTGCTTCAAATATCACCCTACACAGTAACAGAAAATCCACCACAATTGACAGTTGGTTGTAGTCGATTCATGTTGAACTCTTGACTGAGTTTGCTCCAGTCCCATACCCGATCACTACAAGAAAGCTGAGAAAAAGACGACTCATTTGAGAAGGTGCTATGATGCCAAACACTCAAAGGGCGTCACACCATCTCAGTCGTCCAGTGTTTCCTCTTTGAAATATTGAGTGCTGTGAGAAGGGGTTTTCGCCTTGAAACTCTCCCATGATTGTCAAGCTAGTGCAGTGTGCTGCCACGTCTGAAGCCTTACAACGGGGATTTCTCTCAACCACTCGTTTTGCAGCTCTCAGTCGTGCTATTGATCTAGGCCGACCTGCACGTGACTCTACAGTTTCTTTTTTTAATGTTGACAGTGTAATAAACCTGTTGACAGTGGACGGTAGAATCTGAAGTGTTTGGCTGATACCACCTTGCCTAACAATACACTCACATTGAAAATCACTCAACTCTGTGGCACCAAACGTTCGAGGCATGTTTCTTCAGGATCAGAATAAGCTACTGTAAAATATAAGTGCATATTCACAGTTATTTCTATGAAAAATAGGAATAAACCTGAAATATGGGATGTCTATTTACTTATTAAGTGTCACTATACGGCAGCAGTTGCGAACTTGAACCTTCATATGAAAGCAAAGAAATGGCGAGTCGATATTGTGGTTTCATTTATACTCGTATATAAAACTAATTGATTTTTTTATACAGTACTTTTGGTATATATTGAAGACGCATTTGACCTTCATATTTATTTTGCATAAAATGATAAAAATGCAAATTTCTTATGGCCATCCCATGACATCACTATGCGATTTATTCATAAACACTCGTCCTTGATGAAAAAGGAACTACAGTATTTACAGGAGATTTCCTCATAGGTTACAGGGAAACTATTGGATTTTCTACGAAATTCAACACATCCGTAATCCAGTATTTATTATTAAGAAAATTATTTTACATTTTGTAGTTTTATTTAAAATAAATTAATTTATTTTTCCATTTTTTCCCTTTATTGTAAAGTTTCATGGGAACATGCAACTTGATCGAATTTAAACCGGTACACACGAGATGCTTAAAAATTAATTTTACTTTATTCAGATTTGATGAAGTGCACGCACACACAGGTTGTTAAGGTAACAGAAGATCGAAATCATTTATTGTACTTAATCTATGTAAATAATATTCTTGGCGCAGCATTAAATATTTACTCGCGTTATACATTCTTGTTACAATCTTGAAGAGTTTCGTTACAATATTTCTAAACACAGTGACGTCTTTGGAAAGACCGTGTGCAAACAACACGCAAATAAATAAAGCGTTCCAACAACGAAGATTGGAAGTGTCTTTTTATATATCTTTCTGGGTGATTTTCACAATGTTAACAAAATGAATAAAGCTAGAAACCATAAATCCACTCAAAATATTTAATGACCCAGATGAACATTCTGGGGAATACGCCTAGAATTTCTGTGATGAAACTGGTAACTTAGCCCCCCGAAATATACATCTAGGTAATTAAATACTTGGATTGGAAATTTAATAATAATCACTATGATACAGATTAGCTCAGGAAAGGCATATCACAGAATTTTCCTTTGCCAATCCTTCAAGATAGTTCCCAGCAATGTCCATAAATTTTTTTCCATCGACGTGTAGCTTCATATCTTTGTTCATAACACAGATGGAGCGATTTCGGGAACAGTGCGGAAACGAATTTCCAGGAGTTCCCTAAATTTTGGAAATTAATCATAGTCACTGGAGCTAAGATCGGAAGAGTATGGAGGGTGGTATAGCACTTCCCAACCCTATCTTACGAGCAGGTCACAGACAATGCCAGCCACATGACAACGGTCTTTGTCAGAAGGATAATGGGTGGAGTGATGAGAAATGACAGTTTCCTGCTCGGGACTTCACGAAGATTGTGTTGGAAGAAATACGAATAGTATGTACCATTTACAGCTTGTCCATTGAGTACGTCGTGAATAAGGATCACACCATGGCAATCTTATGCAATGGCTTGAATGCAACCACCCACTTCCTTACCGTACTGTATGCATCAGCTCCACAGATCTCTAAAAGTGTCTGGTAGAACTCCGGGAAAATGGGTCTAAGAGGAATTTTTCCATTCGAACCAGGGACTTTTGAGTTACCAATAAGCCATCATGAACATCTTTGATGGAAAAGTGCTTTCATGTCCACGATGGCGTAATGATTAAAGTATCGGGCGCTAACTCGAAGGTCCCTGGTTCGAATCCACGCTGTAGAACTTTCTATATTTATTTTTTTTTTTTTCTCTCCAATTTTCATAGTTTTTGGCTTAATATATTCTTAAGTTATTATAGATGAGTCTCATGTTTAATATTCTCATGTTCATGGGATTTTTTAACAATGGATTTATAATTTTTTGTTAAATTAGAAAAAAAAAATCAAAATTATAAAGCGTCCAGTCAGTCATATTATAACGACAACTCGCATCTAGAATATACTCCTTTGACTCCGTGGGAAGCATTCAGTAAGGTGCTAACAGTGATTCCCGGAGTGATTTAGGCTCTTTGGCCTGAGGATAAGTTCGCTCGAGGTTGAAATTCGCAATGTAGCATACCTTATTAAGGTTAATTCGGATTGATTCCCTGGGGAGTCACAGTGGTCCATCTGGTCAATCTTGTATATAGCAAAGCTGTCAATCCATCGATCGTGAGCTTTTATTCCGAGTGTTATTATTATTAGTTATTTTCGTATTACGAAGTGTTGTTCATTGTATTTGATAAATTTTCAATTATATAGATGACATTTTTTTTTTTGTACTTTTATTCCCTGGATATTGATAGATCGCAACATCGCATAAACAGGTTTGGCATCCCTGGTATATAGATATGAAAAGAGTAAAATTCAGAATGTAGATTTCTCTAAGCAAGATCTACATTATTATGAAGTTTGGGTCGGAATTTTGGAGGTTGCGGCCACGGCTAGAGAAATTATTAATGTTTTCAAATTAATAATGTTTTCACAAGCAACATATGCCATGTGATTCGATCGGAGATGATGAGAAAGGGAAGAAGGCATAGTACTAATACATTTCCTAGACCCTCCTTTGGGTTAACTTATTGCTCCCAATTACTATATTTATTTATTTCAGGGTGGACCCTTATATTTATTACATCGGCCCACCTATTTTAACTTAGACAAATAATGGGAAAGGTAAGTCGTGATAAGTTACTCGGGTTTTCTAACTAATCCACTTCCAGGGAAGTCGGAGAGAAGGAAAAAATCAACAGGAAACGTCTTTATCGGCAATTTTGGTATAAAGAGTGGGAGGAGTCCATTTTAGTCGCTATTACGTGCATACTTCAGTAGAAAAATGATTTCTTTTTTTTTAAGATTGTTTAATCGTTAAAGGGCGTCGGTCGTTTACGGCGAAAAAGAGAAGAACAGACAAGAAACACTAGGAAGGAAGGAAAGCGGAAGTTTATAGGAATTTATATACATACATGCGTGTGAGTGTGTGTGTGTGCACATATAACGCTCGTTTTTCCATTGTGGATAATCCACTAGAAACAAGGAAACACTTCGGGGAAATAGAAAACTTTTCGTCTTAGAAGACTTTTTGCTTAACTCTTTCTCACGCTTCACATGATTGGTTCTTGCTTTCGAGGTTACTGGACGAGGAAACTGGAAGAAATAAAAATTTCCCCTCGTTTATTATTATTATTTTTTTAATATGTATTCAAAATTTTTAATGGATGAAGACTCCATGCGTTGGGATTCCGGTGTAACTGGAAATCGAGAACTTTGATCTCTGCAAAGGTTCCTGCTTTCGTCTTTTGAAACAAGAAATTTCTTTTTTCTTTCCTCTAAAACCTCCCCGGCGGTTATTTTTGCTTCTGTTTTGGAAGCGATCTTTTTTTTCTCTTATGGTTGAACTTGAATTTAAAATTCTTAAAAACGTAATGACGAAATCACTTTCTAAAAAATGTGAATTTAAAAGCAGCGGATCCCATGTTTACCGGTGAAGGTGTTGCAAAATGTGAAAAGCATTTAAAAACATTGAACCTGCAATAGAAATTCCATTTAATTATTTGCGAAAGGAAATTGAATATTTTAGTTTTGCTTTCTCGGAGCGTTATAATGAATATTTATCATGGAATTCATAATTTTTGGGATTTATTTTTCCAACGGACGGAAATTGCGTTGGTGGAGTTGGGTAATATTGGAGACCGTGGGTTCAACATCTTAACGAAAGAATTTGAATTGCAGAAATTGTAGAAGACGGAGATGTTGTAAATTATTAATTAAATAAACCCTTACACAATGCTTGGCCTTGCAACACCTTTTGTTTTGAACACCTTGCATTCGAAAGCATTAATAGAGAAATTAATTAATAGGGTGACGCTTATTAAGTGACATTTATTTCGCGTATTTTGTAAATTATTTGTAATTTTTATTATTATTCGAATACACGAAATGCAATCAACAATAAACAATAAAAAAATAAATATCGTTGACGGGAGTTGTTGAACTGATACCAGTTTCCACCGGATGAGTTAGGTAGCGGCATAATATAGGACTCTGGAGAGGAAACCAGTGGGCGTAAGAACACCAAACTTTGATAGTATGCGTTTCAAATCACTAGGCGTCGTTTGCAGTGCCTCATCTTCCCCTACGGTCATTTTTTGATGTAATCTTTTTATTGGATCAAACCTCCATGGTCTGAAACGCATAGTAACCAAATTTGGCTTTGTTACGCCTTCTGATTTCCTCTCCAGAGTGCTTTGAATAGGGATACTATATTTGAATCGTCCTGTATGTACCATGTTGCCATTTTTCTGTGATTCTGCTTTGGTCTGATTTCCATAAATTACTATTTTTTTTGTAATACTTGGTGAAATTCTTCGCAAGCCGCCGCAGTGCCCCGATGACTGTAGAAGCTTCTTTGCCATTTTTCTCTGACCATTTTTTTATCTTCGATTTTGGTATTTTTTTGTTAGTATTGAAATATCAACAATCCAAACATGTTTAATTTTCAGGTATTTTGATGTTTTGAATATTGTTAATTAGCGGGAGAATGGAGCTACTGATTAGTTTTACATTGTTCATCTGTCCCCTTCATATTTCCTGCATTTTTGACGTAGAAGGTGGAAATTCGGAATAAGGACAACCATGGGCATGTCCTGCTTTACTAATTAGTTTGGTTTTGATTGGCCCATGGGTAGAAGTTAGAGGGGCCCCTTTGTCTATACGGTATTTAGGTATGTAAAGGAGTGAAATTAGGTAAGCAGAATTTTCTGGGCAAGATATTCATTATTATGAAGTTTGGAGCAAATTGTTCCCAGCGGGTTCCTAGTTGTGAGTGTAGCGTTCTCTTGGTCTATAGAACTATTAACGTTTTCAAATAGCAAAATAAGACATATCATATGTCATTCGATCGGAAAAGATGAGAAATGAAAGAAAATAAGAGTTTTATTCCATTTTCCAAATACTACGTTCAAGAAAATCAAATTTTTGCTAAGTTAATTGTCAACGTGTGGCTTTTTACTGTCACTGCTTCTTTTTCTGGCTTAATTAATTGTCAACGCGAGGAATTCTTCCTTTAAGATCGCGGGATTTGTCTTCTATAACCTTAATTTCTCGATGGATATTGTCATCGTTGAAGAACTTCTATCAACATTACAGAAATCAGCAGAATCAACAATAGGGTTTAGTCACCATGTATTTATACCCATGTAAAAAATAACATCAAATGGAATCAAAATGTTTAATCATATCTTAATAATTAAGTCTTCTGACAATGTCCAACTAAGTATTCTTAGAATGTTCAAGATATCTACTGGATATCTAATCATTATCAGACGTTTTTCAATCCACTGCTGGATGTATGTCTTCTCTGAACATTTCCAATATGCTTTGTCTTGGGCTTTGTCTTTTCCAGTTGACGCCCGCCAGCTTCTAACATTTCGTAGGTACCAGTCGCGGATTGCTGTAGTCCATCCGTTGTCTTCTGGCTATGTGTCGGCCCATTGCCATTTGAGTTGTATCCACTTTACGACGTTGAACACTTTCGCTTATTCTAGAATCCAAGTGGCCCGTTTTTTGTCCCTCCTTGAGATACTAGCATCCATTGTTCCATGCTTCGTTGAATGATTTATAGTCGCTGGATGGCTTTTTTGTTTCTGCCCCATTGGATCTATAGGAAATTTAGCCTAGCAGGGTATCAGTCTACAGAGGCTTTGCTTGGTCTTCCAAGCTAGTTAGTAAAGGGATTAAACTATCTTTTTTACGAAATTTCTCCCATCTTATTCTAATTAGTCTGTTGCTTTCATCCATTATACTGCCATCCATAGTGAACTGGATATCTACTGATGCAAAAGGGAAATGAGATATGAGATGTTCAGGGAAGATCTAGTAGACATCTCTGGACATTTTTAAATGTATCTTGGATATTGGGTATATATTAGATATCGCTTGAAAATAACCGTGTCTATGTATGGGTAATGAATATTTAAGACAGCTAACAAGGACTCATGTAAATATGAATTTTAGTGTTTGTTGAAAATATGAACGGTGGACAGGCCCCATTTTACGGAGGGTTTTTTTAATGAGATTTTAAATTCTATTTTTTTATATTAATAATTTTAAATTGAAGCCTGTTTTTGATAGTATTTTGTTTTGAATTTTTTGATATTGGCTATGTAAATCAGTAAAATGAGGGTAACTGACAGCTTAATCCATGATTGAAACGAGCTGAAAGAGAGCTTGGAAACAATGCTATCTTAATTGAAGGCTGGAATCTGCGTTTACAGGGCTGTTATAACCCTGATCAGTTTTTAGCCAGCTTGGTATAACTCTCATGATCAATAATACATTGCATGGTGAAAATGCCATGTTCGGAGCAAGTATTAGTAATGGACACAAATTTTTCAGTTCTTTATGTTTTTAGCTTTCTTTCGCATTAATGTCTGCGTTAATGGCATCGATTCACAAAATGCTATTACAAAATCGCAACGAAAACATTTAACATTTATCATACCGTGTTTATATTGATCATTTGATTGATCGATCAACAAAAGAAGGTCCGGGTTCAAGATTGCAACATCGCAACCGTTTAGCCATTGTTCGATTCAAGTACGTTTTCCCGTTAAGAAGTCGTTTACGTAAATCTTTTTTTTTTTTTTACGTTTATCTCCTTTACGTATAAGAATACGCACCTAGAACGAGATTCAGTTCGATAAAACACACTTTAAGAACGAAGCTAAATTGTTAAAAATCGCAGTTTTGCCTTTTTATGTAGACTTCCGCGTCGACGGAAAGGAAACGCGCAGTTGCGTAATAGTTCTTGTTACGAGACGTTACTCGGAAAAAGCAAAGAATTTATTTTTATTAATACGATAATAAAAGAAAAAGAAGCCTGTAAGAAGAAGACCCATTGTCATTCTTACACAAGAAGTAATTTGATTCCATAGTTGGTTGCTAAGTAAGCACTGAAATACTTCTTTTTTCTTTTTCCCCTGCTTCAATGGAGATCCATGTCATTGGATAGGGTGTCGCTTTAATTCATGTCACGTATGTATATATGACACATACACGCACCTATAACAACAAAAGATTTTTTTATTTGTTTACATCCGAAAGAAGGAGATAAGTAAACGTTTACTTGTTGATACTTCCTCATTGGCAACTCATTTTCGGCGTCGATTTCTGTGAAAAGAGGAGTCGACAGCGTTTTCTTTATTTGTTTCTTCCTTCCACCCACCAATGCCGTTTCTTAGTTTTGCTTGTTTATTTATTTGTTTGTTTATTGATCTGAAGGGTGTTGGATTTCTCGACGCAATTTCCTTCTTTATGAAAGAGGAGTTTCGAGTAAAATTTCCTCTTTTTGCAGAATTTCAAGAAATTGAAGCAATCTTGATTCGCAGATCCCTTATAAATTTTTTTAATTATTATTTCTAGGAAATTTTGAACAAAACGATAAATATAGTTCCTGAAATCTTAAACTCGAATTTGATTTTTTTAAATTAAAATAATCTTTCGCCATAGAATCTTAAGCGAACCAAACCACCATTTTCGAATATGCCATCATTGCATATGAGTGAGGAAAAAAAAAAGCAAATCTTATTTTGAATATAAATTATTAAAATGAATGCGTAATTCCATTTAATTTCAGAATTTCTGCCTTCCTTACAAAGAAGGCAAATAAATTATTTATTGACTTGACAAACATTACAACCTTGCATAATTCGTATCTAATTTCCGAGTTTTGATTACATAACTGTGCAAACAAACAGTACAAACACTATAAATGCAATTAGGCAGAGGATTTGGCGGGATAGTGTCTTCATATAGAGAAGGCATATTCGACAGCAGTACCTTTTGCCAAGAAATATGAGATCTAAGGGAATATGTGGTGAATGCTTGGTGTTTCATATGAGGTACTTCAAGACTTCACTACGTGTAAGCCAATTTGCATACATACTCTAACTCTGGCCAAAAGTATGCCCGATAAAATATTAATCGGATGTTTCTAATTCATTGACCACTGTGTTTGCGTCCAATAATCTTTGGATGCAAACTTTCCATGTGCAAATGTTATATATTTTGCCGGACTTCTGTACGAATACTTTTATGATAGGAAAATTGTATCTCAAATCTACCTATCTGTAAAAATGCGAATGCAGCACAATAGTGACATGCATAATATTGAGACATTACAACACTACCCAATCAGAATCTTGCGAAGCTCGTACTTTTGGATGGTTTTATAAATAGAAGGTTCGTATTTTGGACCGTAAATGAAGTTACGGAGAAATGTTAGCTGGAACTACCAACTCTTACTGGATAACAATATACGAGGTGAGACCAGAAAGTTGGGTGAATCACCCCTTACTGCGATGATGGGAAATGTTCGACTCGCGACAACATGCGCAAGGCATTTTTCTGTATCTGAGCTAAAATATGCAAACGTGCCTTCACCATGCGACATTGTTTAGAGTGAAGGGCGTTTATCACTGATAATGGAGCAGAGAGTCAATATGAAATTTTGTTTTAAATTGGGTAAAACCGCAAAGGAACCCACGAAATGTTAAAGATAGTGTACAGTGATGACGCTGTGATTCGAAAATGTGTGTGTATGAGTGGTGTAAGCGTTTCTGTGAAGGACGAGAAACCCCCGAAGATGAACCACGATGTGGAAGTCCGACTACCAGCATTACACCGCACAATATCGAAAGGTATTCGTGGGCTTCTCTTAAAGGACAATGAAAGGATACAGATTTCTCGAGTCCCGGATATTCAAACGGTTGTGAAGAGGGAAACCTCCAAGCAGTGCCGAAAAAGGATTTTTCACACAATTGTACGAACGATGTCAAAAGTGTATTGTGGCCACGTAAACTATCATCTCTGAAATACCTGTTCCTATTTGTTTTTCTGAGTCATTCACCGAATTTTCCAGTCTCGCTTTGTATTTTGGAAGTTTTAATCCTGTTTATCAGTTATTTGAACCCGTTTCTTAGTTTCTTTACCGACTCGGCAAAAATTACTTCGGTTTGATTACTCTTGCCACATCCACCTTATTCTCCCGACCTGGCACTTATAGATTTCCACCTGTTCAGGTCTCTTCAGAATTACCTAAATGGGAAATATTTTACTTCTTTGGAAGATTGCAAAATGCACTTGGTTCAGTTTTTCTCCCAGAAAACTTTTGTCGTTTCATTTATGAAATCTTCTTTTAAAAGAGTGAATTTTTAACCAGACTTTAAAAAAAATCACTTATCCCATCGTTGTTGCCCTTCTTCTCCAGATTATATCATTGCTATTTAGTCGTTACAGATTCAAACAGGTGTCCTAAAAAGGACTAACTCTATTCGTTTTATGGAATAGCAGATAAATGGTGATAATTATTAAATGCAGTAAAAATTGTCATGTGAAATTTGCATGAACATGTAGTGTTGCGCATTAGTTGACGGGCATCATTGGGTATCCGCGGTCGGCCATGATGATAGCAAGAATGTCATTACATAAAGTCTGAAAAGATCGGGCTCTGCAAAACACAAGGGAATGTACCAAAACAAATTCCTGGCATCACACATTAATCCCCTGCAAGAATAACTTTAATAACTGTCACAGTTTGCCTCCTGTTACATTTTAAAAACCGTTAGTTCTTTTTAGGATACACTATACAGGCTCAGTCAAAATTCTGTATCCTCCTACAATTTCAAAACGAGTGGAGATACAAAAATCTCTTGCAGGCAACATATAGAAAGTTAGGTAGGGGTTAAACAATGGTGGTGTCAAATTCGATCATTGACCTGGAATTTTGCACCTTGTAACCGTTACAGGTAGAGAAAAATTCCAATTGTACAGTTACAGAGCTCAAAACACTGACTTTGACAAAAAAGAGATTAAAAATTAGCGTAGAGATAAACCCACTACAACAAAATGAAATTTCAGTGCTCAAGCTGTGGTGTGGACTATGGAATGGCATCTTGGTGGGACCGGTTTTCTACATCGCTTGCCTTACAGGAGTAAGATATACAGAAATGATTTTGAAAATTTTGAAATTGTATGGGGGGGGGTAAGACTTTTGACTCGCCCTGTATATAACTTGAGTAAAATTATTTTCAGTACAAAAGTTTTGTGCTTCATTTTTACCTGAAAACAGAATCATTCTTTTTACTCAAACCAATACAATAAGCGCCTAAGAACCACGGAGGCTCTAGACGATCCAGTAACCATATCCCCGATTATGTTCAGTAGCCAATATATCCAACGAATGTGCAGGTCAGGGAAGAAGCGCTATCTGCCATGCTGCGAAGAAGAATTGAACATACCTGGAAACGTGTTTCGGGCATTGTTCTAGCTCTCGTGTTCCTTCGATTTCCACCTTTACAGTACGGATCAAAAGCTTACCCCTCCAAAACCTTGTTATGTGTCCGGATTTACATATCTATGCTGTCTAACGTAATATAAATAGAAACATGCCTTGCTGGACTCTTTTGTGATTCATATTGGTGCAATATGGATCGCTTAGAAAAGGCTTAGTGAGTTCCAAAGTGTTACCATCATAGATGTCACCACATTCAGAATGGTGTAAAGCTTCAATTCTTTGGTCATTGTTAGTTACTATCAGTACTTCATAGTGGAACATTTTACTGTTTCCAGCAATGTAATTTATTGTAACTTCTGAGTAGATAGGAGCGAAATAGATGTCTTCCTTCAAAACAGACATCAATCTCGAAATTGCTTCTGTGAAAAGAGCATCTGGATAGATACTGCCTTACTTTGGAGATTGCAAACTGGGATGAAGGTAAAAGTAATTTATCTTTTCTAAGTAAGTAACAAATTTCCGGTCTTAACGGACGATTCCACGTAGAATTGTTAGGGCAGATGTTTGTTTTAGTGGCTCAAAAACGAAACTTGCTTATTTGGAGCCTAATTTAGGCTAAAATTACAAAAAAAAATACAGTTTCACGAGTGAATAGGAAATTTTTATTACAACTTGTTCGTTTCAATCGTAATTTTGAAAACAGCTCGACAATCGAATAGGACAGTCATAAACCAGGCTGAAGATAATACAGAGCTCCATCTTGTATCACGCTATAAAAACGATATAGAACAACCATCTGACGAATGAAGGAACTAGGTGCAGTACTATACTATTCCTATAGAGGAAAAGAGAAAAAACGTTTTTATGCGCCGTTGCGTTGTGGAGTTTTCATTCCTCGTTTCCACCATTTTCCTCTACTTAAGGAATTGTGAAGGGAGTCGTCTTGTTCGCGTAACGACGAATGGCACCATTTGGTTCATCACGACGGCTTATTACCTTCTCTGTGCGTCGCCATGGCAACCGTCGCTCCCTCTGATAGACTTATCGGAGAGCAACAGATGGTTCCCAACACACCTTGCTCTAACCGAATCCTCCTTTGCACATTTCGATTCAAAGGAAGAAGAATTGCGGACATCTTCCCACACTCCCTTTCGTTTAAGTGGCAAATGGAAGAGTCTCCTGTGTGTGTGCGCCTCTCAGTTTTTTCTCTCTCTCTTTCTCTCTCTGTGTAAGTGTGTGGATGTCAAGGATTTCTCGTATTTTTATACTATGGACAAAAGAAATATTTCACTAGAGAAAAAAGGAAAAAGAAGACATTTCCGGAAAACAATAAGAAAAGACGAGCATCGTAAACAAGGAGAGAGAGAGAGAGAGAGAGAGAGAGAGAGAGAGAGAGAGAGAGAG